>JASANE010000615.1:0-60330 GCA_030248225.1 Trileptium ribeirensis
TATTGCTATCCGTATCATTTTGGTGATCCATGTAAATATTTTGAAATAAAACATCAGAAAATAAATTATAACAGTGTCTAGTGTTTCGTTCTGGCAGCGTCTATATATGTTAAATATTTTCTTCGCCCGGACCGGTAGGCCATGCATGCTGCGGCCTGTAGATGTTACGTCACAAGCCTTAGAGTGTATCGCAGCCCGTTAACAACACCAAAAATAAAAGAATGCAGTGAGGAAGTCCCGCGAAGATTGTGATGGCTCACAGAAATATGAAACACGCCAACTGTCACAAATTTATTATCAAAATTAACTACTATAATTATCAAATTCAATCCATTTAATACAGAACAACACTTCCAGCCTTAAATATCCATGGAACGTCGGAATCCTGTGGGGACCATATCAAATACTAGACACGTTCCCAACTGGTCGTACTAGTTTCGAACACCCTCGCGAAGCGCGCCCGTGGACTGCTAGGATCCATAGCGTTTTTGTGTCTGACTAACGAATGAGACAGATTCCGAAATCGCGAAAAAGTTAGTCTACGCTTGAGGTCTGAACGCCAGGGTCGCATGGGTATGGTGTTCTGAGTTACAACATGCAGCCGCGTCTCGTTATTACACTAGCATAGCAGCTGCAGGCACATGCAATTGCATCAAGACACAGCGATGCGTGCAAGCATTAAGACGCTGCACGAGTTTTACCATGAACGCGGCACTGCAGTGACACAGGTAGTGACAGTGCAGCAAAAAGACTATGTTCCCTATGAGAAGTGGATTCGAGCACAGACCTTGACTATGCCGCGCTAGTTGATTTATGACACGGTCACGCCAGATACATCAATTTTTAAATCATCCCATCTACACCAACCCGTAGAAGGCACTGTGAGAGTTGCGTCAATTTATAAATACCGTTGGGGCTGTATCTACTATCAGCGAGGAACTATCATGCAATCATTAGCAATTTGCTGCTTCGGAGTATGCAAGGCCTATGTGCTGGATGTACGACAATAATGTCGGGTCTTTTCAATTAGCCCCTCAGCCCGAATTTGGTCAACTTTGAAGATACAGAGCTGATTTTGGTATCAATAGATTCAGCTCGAGGATGCGGTTCAGAAAGTACTCATTTTACCTACATCCCTGAAAAAAATTTTTTTCGATTTTTTAGTTCCCAATTGTCCCAAAAAATATCCCGGGGAACCCAAAAATTTTTTTCTTCGGAATATGATCATGTTGGGTACCGTTCGACTCGGTTTGATGAGATAAATCAACTGGTTGTACTTAATTGAAATCGGTGCCACCGTTACAAAGTTATAAGGGGCTCAAGTAACCCTGAAGAGCGGAAATATAATGCATGCCATGCCGTTCTCGATATACTAAGCCTAACCCTTAGTCGTAGCCTAAGCTAAGGTCCTTATGTGAGACATGCACTAAGCCTAAGCCTAAGTTGGGTGTTGCCGCCCGCTGAACCCGCCGCTCTAAGCTGTTCTTTTTTCTAACGTTATAATGTAGCCCTAAGGGTTACTTGGGCCCCTCATAACTTTCTAACGATGGCATAGATTTCAACAAAATACACACCAGCAGATTTCTCTCATCAAACTGAATGATCTAAATGACCATATTCCGAAGAAAAAATTTTGGGTTCCCAAGGGGACCTCAAAAAATCGAAAAAAAATTTTCAGGGATATGGGTAAAATGATTATTTTCTGAACTGCCTCATCGAACTGAATCGATTGATACCAAAACCAGCTCTGTATCTTCAAAATTGACCAAATTCGTGCTGGGGGTGCTAAAAAAAGCCCGGCACTTATCGTATTAAAACGGGATATACCTAGCATACTAACGTTTGTCAATACGGCGCTTTTATCAGACCGGCTATTTATACAACAGTCTTTTTTATATGAGTTGAACAAAATTTAAAGTCAAAGAATTATCCGGCCTAATACTTACTATATGTTCCGGACCACCAAAGCGTAGAAAAGCTTTTTGCGCGACAGTGATATTTTTGCAAAAGTTAGATTGTCAAATAAAATTTTCTTAAACTTTCCAAAGATGAAAAAATTATTATCAAAAGTCTTTTTTCCGTCTCGAGCGATTTTGGACCGTATGAGCGACTATTATAACAGCATTCTTTCTTTCGACTACTAATTGTGCGACCAAATTTAAAATTCTGTAATGGAATAGGTGCTAGGTGACTTTGAATCTATCTGAGTACTGGTGTGATTCTACTGTATAATTGATACGTACTAGTACAACAGCAAATTATGTGCATGGAATCTTCTACTACTCTTATATGTAAAAAATGATTACATTATGCACAGAAATTAGGTTTTCCTAAATAATGAAAAGTTTGATTTCGAGTATTGATTGTTTTATGTATGATACTATAATGGAGCGATCGAGTTAATCTATTTTGAAATTTTGTAAAAGAAAATTTCCAGCTATTTCTAATATAATTTCTACATTCTACTTCTTCTAATTATAATTTAGTAATTTTAATATTTGCTTCGCCACAAAGTTTCGCTGATATATATGAAAACCAAATAAACCGATCTATCGCTTTCTCAACTTTTTGTATAAGTTCATGGTGTGGAAAAACAAAATTTCCAATATACCAATGCTTATATATATAGCATTAACTCTTCCAAGGCATGGCGATTCCCTTGGTGATGCTTTTCCTTCTAATTTGTTTAAAACCTTTATTACTACAAAATTTCCAATATACCAATGCTTATATATAGCATTAACTCTTCCAAGGCATGGCTATTCCCTTGGTGATGCTTTTCCTTCTAATTTGTTTAAAACCTTTATTACTACAAAATTTCCAATATACCAATGCTTATATATAGCATTAACTCTTCCAAGGCATGGTGATTCCCTTGGTGATGCTTTTCCTTCTAATTTGTTTAAAACCTTTTATTACTATCTCCCAATTTTTGTCATTATAAATGCCTGCTTGAATATTTATTTTAAAGTCATATATGTATAAATTTTCTACATAGTAATGTATGTATCGTATTGAATATTGCTCATCTCGCGTAACTAAGGCACTAACTGTGTATATTAACTCTTCCAAGGCATGGCGATTCCCTTGGTGATGCTTTTCCTTCTAATTTGTTTAAAACCTTTTATTACTATCTCCCAATTTTTGTCATTATAAATGCCTGCTTGAATATTTATTTTAAAGTCATATATGTATAAATTTTCTACATAGTAATGCAGCGTTCACGTTATAATGCCCCCAACGTTTGGAACCTATGTACCCCACACCGTGTCAGACACACTGTTGACAACAGGGTGTCTTAGACACCCCCATGTTTTTAATAAATTTTTTCAACGGTAGCTAGTTACGCGTATTACCACTTGCCGACAGTGTCAGGCACACCGTGTCTTCTGGCAGTTTTATTGACACTGTTCGGAATTATTTGAGCAATGTTCATATGGGCTAGATACAAATATCGAGAATTTAGGAAAAACTCCACAGGACAGTTGACTAATAAACCGCATTCGCTACAGACGGTGTCCGTTATAGTTAATTCGCGCCAAATTGGTAGCTAAGGGTGTCTACGACACTGTCTAGAAAAAATTTAGTAGCTAAGGGTGTCTCGTGCACCCTCGACATTTGATTTACTGTATGGGTGTCAGCCTGACTGTCTATACGGTAGGGTCGCGACTACAAGGGGTCAAAAGTTCCAAACAGCGGGGACATTATAACGTGAACGCCGCATAATGTGTGTATCGTATTGAATATTGCTCATCTCGCGTAACTAAGGCACTAACTGTGTATATTAACTCTTCCAAGGCATGGCGATTCCCTTGGTGATGCTTTTCCTTCTAATTTGTTTAAAACCTTTTATTACTATCTCCCAATTTTTGTCATTATAAATGCCTGCTTGAATATTTATTTTAAAGTCATATATGTATAAATTTTCTACATAGTAATGCAGCGTTCACGTTATAATGTCCCCAACGTTTGGAACCTATGTACCCCACACAGTGTCAGACACACTGTTGACAACAGGGTGTCTTAGACACCCCCATGTTTTTAATAAATTTTTTCAACGGTAGCTAGTTACGCGTATTACCACTTGCCGACAGTGTCAGGCACACCGTGTCTTCTGGCAGTTTTATTGACACTGTTCGGAATTATTTGAGCAATGTTCATATGGGCTAGATACAAATATCGAGAATTTAGGAAAAACTCCACAGGACAGTTGACTAATAAACCGCATTCGCTACAGACGGTGTCCGTTATAGTTAATTCGCGCCAAATTGGTAGCTAAGGGTGTCTACGACACTGTCTGAGAAAAATTTAGTAGCTAAGGGTGTCTCGTGCACCCTCGACATTTGATTTACTGTATGGGTGTCAGCCTGACTGTCTATACGGTAGGGTCGCGACTACAAGGGGTCAAAAGTTCCAAACAGCGGGGACATTATAACGTGAACGCCGCATAATGTGTGTATCGTATTGAATATTGCTCATCTCGCGTAACTAAGGCACTAACTGTGTATATTAACTCTTCCAAGGCATGGCGATTCCCTTGGTGATGCTTTTCCTTCTAATTTGTTTAAAACCTTTTATTACTATCTCCCAATTTTTGTCATTATAAATGCCTGCTTGAATATTTATTTTAAAGTCATATATATAAATTTTCTACATAGTAATGTATGTATCGTATTGAATATTGCTCATCTCGCGTAACTAAGGCACTAACTGTGTATATTAACTCTTCCAAGGCATGGCGATTCCCTTGGTGATGCTTTTCCTTCTAATTTGTTTAAAACCTTTTATTACTATCTCCCAATTTTTGTCATTATAAATGCCTGCTTGAATATTTATTTTAAAGTCATATATGTATAAATTTTCTATGTATCGTATTGAATATTGCTCATCTCGCATTCTGCGTAACTAAGGCACTAACTGTGTATTGTCTTTATTGATTGTGCTACCAGATGCATTTTTGAATAGGTCCAAAAGATCAAAAACGTGTGTTACTTCTTCATATGATCTCAGAAACATAGTACTGTCATCTGCGTGCTTAAGTAACATTCTATAATACTATAATCACACCGGTCACCAGACGCATAGATCCTTTCTATCCGCGACTGAGTTCCATGTACAGCTGAAAAGAAAGTATAAATTTTTTCATACGGACGTTTGTAAAGAAAAATGTCGATTTCATTAAGAAAACTTAGCAAATTGATTAAGTTCTGCTAAACCAATTTGTGGGTCGACGGCTGATCCACATATGTCCAATATCGGATCCGCATCAACGTTGGGATCGCCTAAAACAAAAACACCACTTGTAGCCGGCTCGGCCAAATTTTCCAAAAGAGCAAATAAACTAATAAACACATTTGGTTGATCCATTACTCTAGCAGGTGCATTACCATTCGGAATCTGCTTCGTCCACAATCCCAAGCGCTCAACCGGAAACAGTGATTGGACAACTTACTAAACTTCCTGGAGAGTTGCGACTTATCAACATTGTAACGCCAGCAAACGCATCTCTTCTAATACCAAAACTATACACAGTATAAAATTGCCTTTCAAAGACCATGTTAAATTCAGCAGCATCATCATCATTACAAAAGTGGATTATGCAGGCCAAGAAAATTTTAGTCTTTGACGCTTTCGAATACCCCGTTTATCTTTCCCCTATCTGATATGACTTTACAGTTTAGGGAAGCGACGGCAAAAGTCCGATCACCCATGGTGTCAATACACTATAGAGCAAACATATAAATTCCTTAAACCATAACCAACACCGTTTACGACACTGTTGCTAAAAAGCAAGTCAGTAGCGCTAGTCTTTCGTCTTTTGATCGAAGAACTAGCATGTGTGGAGAGAGAAACACTTCTATTACGATGACTAAATGTTGTTCAAACTGGAAGTCCTCAACAGAATGTCTGCATTCAAAGCACCACTGACTTGGCGTTTATATATGCTTCCATTTTGAACATGTGAATTCGAAGTAATGTCAACAAATCACCGAACAGGTTACGACAGCCTTTCCGCCACAGTTTAGGATTGTCCACAATTGCTGTGTCACTTTTCTTTGCGGCAATTCCCCACACTGAGCGATTGGGTTAGCTTTGACTGACCGACTACCAACTGTTATAAAGAAAAGCTTACGCAGAACACGGTTTTGCTCGTATTTAGCTAGATTTACAAAAAAAATAAATTACAAGCCATCCTATTCCAATGTTACTCCCCTTTCGACCAGTCCAAACCATCCCCAATATTTTTTATATCACCCGCAGAGCTTGCCGCTTTGATTGCGTCCACAGTCTTTTCGGTTTCCGATAATACGGGCCATGCAAACCATGAAATATTCTTCCGGGCACCGGAAATGCTCGCCATCCATCGTTGTCACACAAATAGTGGTTTGAGATAAAAATTGTTGACTCTGGCGATCTACTAAAGAAAGGTGTGTAAACAGTCATATTGGAGATATATGCTGGTTTTATTATTTGTAACTTCATGATCATATACTTTGTCTGGGGCTTCATCTCCCATATTTTCTATAGTCGGTGGTAGCCATTGCGGCGACTAGTCATGTCGTTGCAACGAGGAGTTATTTTTTGAACGAGTAACGTCATCCCGTGAAACAGGCTGGCGCGACGGGCATGCGTACAACTCACGACCGCACATGAGACAGTGGTTACACCATCTGTTGATTCCTACATACCAGATTTTGATCAGATATGGCTTATGAATATATTTAGTGTTAAACATCAAACGACCGGGCACGACTAATTCCTTCATTAGTCACCTCATATATATATATACTGAAAGCGTTTCCTACTCGTGGGTTACACTTCGCATCCAATAAATGTTGACACAATCTTCTATTGAGGCAGCAATAATTATTGCATTCCTCGATTGGCTGGTATATAAGCATACAAAACGATGATGCGGCTCACACTAGAATGCGTGCACGAACTGCACACCGTAGATACGTACGCGCAACGATTTCTCGCAAAATGAATGTAACGATTTTTCATTGCCTGCGAAATGCTAACAACACACTTCTATGACCACATGTCGAGTGAAATATTGATGACCATGACTATAACCCCAAGAGAAATGGTAGCGTCTATACTTATAGTTTGCGTGCAATGGTTGATACCACATCTACCACAACATGCAATCGCAGCAACCATATCTGCATCTTTGTGCCATGGTAGTCAAGGGCGTAGCCAGGAATTTTGAAAAAAGGGGGGGGGGGGGGGGGTCGCGGACCAGTGGGTACCTAAAAGGGAGGTCCGTTAGGGTCGCGCTCACAAAGGAGGGGTCGCGGTCAGAAATGTGAAAGCGGTTTCCAGCATTGGTATTTTAAGTACGTCATAAACAAGTAAAAAATGCAACTGTTGCCAAGATAGCGAATTTTAATACAAAAATGTGAAGTTTGGTGAAAAATACGGTTGAAAGTAATTGTTTTCTTGTTCGAGAGAGGCTAGTTTTAGGACAATTTTCGACATGATTTTCAACCGGAATCACTCAAAAAAATTTGGTTGAGGTTGAACCAAAAGGGGGGGGTCGTGACCCCCCCCCCGGCTACGCCTTTGATGGTAGTGCCTATATATACAGGTTGCAAGCAACGAGACTACAATGTCTACAACATATGTGCAGTTTTAGAGTCCGTCTAATACAATTCAAGCCTTTTTTGCATATCTTCTCTAGATTTCTGCGAAAATTTTCCGCACGCCTTCAGCGTTGGAGGGTGCAGAAGAGTGGGGGAGGGTTGCGGAGTTTCAAGAGAGAGACGCGCTACCTGACAGAAAGGATCGGCGCTCACCCCGAGTGTGGTCCGAGCCTCATGGGATAATACTACTCCCTCCCTATGACCATGTATGCTAAGAATTAAATGAGCGCTGTCTAATCTTATATACATTACGCTATGAAAGCTGAGTCTGATTAGTTGGAACATTTGTCTACACGTTTCCAAGTCATTTGTAATAACACTAAATCTGTATTGATTTTTGGCAAAAAGGAATTTCATCACTGCATTTTTTTGCAGAAAGGCTTCATATGATTTATGAATCGATTAAAATACGTCACATAAGAATTATGTACATTGAAAAATTAAAAATTTGAGGTTAAATCTGGTCATTACATACCAAATATATGGTTCGTTTCCTCGACAAAATTTACTCATGCATTGTCGCATAATCTAGTTGTTTCCCCTTATCATACATACCCTCATCCGCACACCTGGGGTTGATTCGGACCCCAAACCAATCAAATCATAATTATGTAAATGACATTCCAACGTACAGAATAGCTATCATAGGTAATCTTTAACGAAGCTGTATGTATTGCTTTAGTGGTATACGTTTCCGACCATCCTAATGAGGGCAATGCAAAATTATTATTGAAGTTCGTAAACCTCCATCAGATACACCAGGGGTCCGCTCGGATCCCACCAGTTTTTATGTTTTTAGAATGTTTCTATTGTATTTTTGTGTTTCAGTATACCATAATATTACTCAGAAGTATAACAGAATATAATTAAATGGCTGACTATGATCCAAAATTGCAGACTTCGGACAGTGAAGACTCTCTATCTGATATTTCGGATAACCCGCCTGATGATAGTGAATTCAACTACAGTGACGAGCTTGGTCCCAACCAAAACAGCGACAGCAGCGGTGAATCTGACTATTCTGAAGAGTCTACAGACAATGACGAGCCACCAGTTCGTCGTAGTCGCGTTGCTGCACTTGACAAACCAGTGATTGCTTCTGCACCACCAGACGCTTTCACAGCCAAAAGTGGTCGTCAATGGCAGTCTCAACCAATCCGGGCTCCAGCACGGACCTCACAAGCTAAGATTTTGCGGGAAAGAATGGGCGTTACGCGTGATGGCTTAGCCCATAATATCGATCAGTTTATTTTATCCTGTTTATTTCTACTGACATGTTGTTGTTGATTGTTCGTGAAACCAACCGCCGAGCCAGACAGTTTGATCGTAACTGGGACGACACTGACTAAATAGAGATTTGGCCCTTCATTGGGTTATTGATTTCAGCTGGTGTATTCAAGTCCTGCCATGAATCGTTGGATGAGCTTTGGTCAGAAGCATCTGGTCGAAATATTTTTCGTGCTACTATGACGAAGAACCGATTCAAACTACTACTGCGTTTTCTTCACTTCGACAATTCACAAACTCGTCCAGCCAGGCGTGCAGAAGATAAGCTGGCACCGTTTCGCGATTTTTGGACGATGTTTATCAGCGCACCTCCTCGAATTTTTCGACCTAGGGAGTGTGTTAAGGTCGATGAGCAGCTAGTGTCAACACGTGGTAGATGCAGCTTCAAACAGTACATCCCTTCAAAACCGGGAAAATATGGGATTAAAATATTCTGGGTCTCTGACTCGGCGACGTCGTATCCTTATAGCGGTGAAATTTATCTTGGACGACAGCCTGGGGCTCCTCGGGACATCGGTATTAGGCGAGATGTCGTGCTGCGCTTAACTCATTCTTTGTCAAACTCTGGTCGCAATGTAACCATGGACAACTTTTTTACTGATTTCGATTTATGTCGCCACCTTTTGGGGTGTCAGCTGAACCTCGTGGGGACTCTGAGGAAAAACAAACGTGACATACCCAGCGAGTTCCAGGCGTCTAGACGGCGCGAACTCAATACTTCACTTTTTGGATTTGACAATCATGCACTATCGTTTCATACGTTCCATCAAAGAACCGCGCGGTTATACTGTTGAGCTCCATGCATCATACGCCTACTCTAGCCGGAGGAGGTAAGCCTGAAGTCATCACTTATTACAACAATACCAAAAGCGGCGTGGATAACCTCGACCACCTTAATCGATCTATACAGTGAAACGAAAAACAACTCGCTGGCCAATGACACTTTTTTAAAATTGCATTAATGTGGGTGGCGCTGCGGCTTTTATCGCTCGGACTAAACCAGCATCCGGACTGGAATATAAATAAACATCATCGAAGACGTTTATTTTTGAAAGAACTGGGACTCGAATTGGCTTTGCCGGCTGTCCAGAGGCGATCACAGAACCCTCGGGCACTACAACGAAGTGTGCCGGCTGCTATGAAGCTTGTTGGTGTCAATCTACAGCGCCAGGCCGTTCCTGCCGCTGTAGCAACATCAGGAAAAGATCGTTGTTGCCACTGCCCCCGTGATCGCGACCGCAAAGTGGCAACTTTATGAGTGACATGTGGACGTAAAATATGCCCGCAACACTCAACTGTGCATTGCGTGTCTTGCCTGCACTAAATTCTGGTGCGAACATGAAAAAATTCAAAAACTTGAAAAGCATGATTTTAACAAATAAAAGTATCATATTATGAATATAACATTTCTTACCATTTTTTAACATTGTTATGTTATCCTAATGAATATAATTGAATATAACAAACTTCATGGAACAAAAATTAGCTGGGGTCTGTCCGGACTCGAGGTGGTCTTCAGTGTAAAATTCCTAACCTGTTCGGATAAGGGTTAAACCAACTACTGGAACGGGGGGGGGAGCTAGCCGGATCCCGGTTGGGAGTTTGGGTCCCATGGGGTACCCTCCCTACCCCTATGAGCATGTATGCCTATATATTACATGATAAGAGCACAGTTTGAAATAATATAAATTCAGCCAAAACACATTTAAGGTATAAGTGTTGAAGGTCTGTCCACTTAGAACTGTCGGCGGAAGGGAGGTCCTCAGGGGTAGAGTTTTGGCGTGTCCGGAGGTCGTAGGGGAGAGAGGGTTACGGGGAACCCTGAGGGGGAATCGAGGTAGATTTCCGTAGAGACATTTGCCAGTTTTACCCCAATGTTTCTCGCTTTAATCCCAATTTTTGCTAGGTGTCGATAGGAGACGTAAATATGGCTTGAAGGTGGACTGACCCGTATATAGGGTGTAAGCCCTCGTAGCCCTCCTCCATCGATATCTATGTCTTAAGGTCATATTTATCCATAACAGTTTAAAACAATTTGGCCCATAATTAATCGTGTTGACCGTCAAGTCTTTAAGCATTGGCAAAATTCTTCAGACAGATCAACAACAAGGCGCAGAACGCCCGTCTGCATCATCCCCAGATCCTGATATTGTCAATGGGGCTGTCATTCCAGCCGCGACGGCTTTAAAAGATTCGGTCGCACTTGTGCTAAACGTTTGTGGTGGAACCGATTTCCGCGACATTAGTACGCCATACGTTCCGGCAGTAGGGATGGAACTTCAGGTAATGAGCTGCAATTCCGAATGTTATGGTTCTTCAGTATATTCCAAAGAACTCGGGATGAAAGTTGCAGCTGCAAATGCCCGCCCGTGTTACTTTACGCAACAACCGGATATTGATGTTTGCGCCCCAGTTGTCAGGTCGACTGCAAACATTTGCGGTAGTTTGGAACAGTACGCGATGGTGCATGTTACACCAACTGCCAGTGCTGAACTCACTGCTACTCCTGAAAGCACTACATCAGATACGAGCGAAATAGTAGGCGGAACCGCTTCTAACGAAGTCCTTCAAAAGAAATGAAGCTTTTCATCCATGGTACTGTCCAATGTCTGGTGTTGTAAACAAAGCCTGCTTAGTTGTCGGAAAACGCAAGAAGATATCAATAAATCTGACCTACTCGGAGCATTTGGAATTGCTCAAAACTCGTAAGAAAATTAATACCAAAATTTCTACGTCAGAAGCGGATGAACCCGAGTATATATGTTCTCCTTGTGGAGCAACATGGGTAACAACCCAAAATTGGCATTGGATCCAGTGCTCATTCTGCAAAAAATGGCAGCACGAGGTCTGCGCGGGGCAAGCTTAGGAAGCTGTACTTTTTCTGCAAAGCATGCACCGACTGAGTGTCTCCGATAAACACCATCGCGCAGTCAAGGTTTTCCGAAACTTTAGAACAGCTTAAAACTGCTTAATTACATTAAGAAAGTATAGAACTGTGTTTTGATAATCTCAACTATAAATGCGGTCAGTTTTGGATGCACAAAATCTTTGTTTTACTTTTTTATTTTCTGTTTTTGTCGTTTTACTGTAATTTGGAGCATCTGTTCATTGCGCTACCAACAATTGTTAGGATTCAAATAGTATAAACTTTCGCCAAATACCATTTGTTCTAAACCTCGCCTTGGGTAGAGATACAACAGTGTCAAGAAGAATGTGATCCCGCTGTACGATTCAAAAACTAAAATACATTCTTTTTGTTTTATCGGTAAAACATTAAAAATAGATACCACTGAGAGCCGCAGCACATTAAAAAAGCCGAGGCGCACTTTAGGAAAGATGCGAAGCAGATTACGAAACCGTGCCGTAGTATACTGCGCGATGTATATTGGTAAACAAAAGCGGTGATGTTTCTTAAGTTGAGAATAGAATCTTATGAAATTTCACCACAGGATGGCAGCGATAGTTTGCCTAGCATTGTCAAAATTTTACTGCTCAACTGCATTTGGTTATTGATAATTCGTGCCTTTTGTTTCGCTGTTTTAACAAACCTGTGTTTGTTGCATTTTTGAGCAGCAGATTTGGCGTGTTTCCTATATAGAAATGTCCAGCGCCGGTGTGCAAACAACCCCCAGGTTTTAGCACATAGCTCAGTAAGGACTACTGCATGTTCTAAACTGCCAAACTAAATAGAACCTCCACGATTTCAGTTAAGTTTCTATTTCCGAACATTATTTCGACAATAGCCGCTGAGTTTGCATATTTGTGCGCGCTGCGGTAACCCATTACACACGGGTTTATATGCTACGAGCGGGTCAATATTTGAGGTCCCATCCGGCCTGGCACGCGGGTACCCGTACCCACACGCGTCTCTAGCTTCGTGTCACTTAAACACGGCTATGACCCTACAGAAAATGTACTTTCAATTCGTTTATACAGCGGTTTGCAAAGCAAATGTAACACTTTTTTGGAGTCCGTTTTCTTAACGGATTCCCAGAATTACTATAACAGACTGATTTGGGAAATTAGTCTGCGTATAATAATGTGACTACCATACCCGGGCCGCAAAATAATGATTCGGTTCCATCTCTGGTGAATACCCGCAGCGAGCATGTTTAGCAGTAAGGCGCTATCGTCCAAATGACTAACTGGTTCCATTCCGTGAGCACTGTGTGAAAGACCGAATGGGCCTTTCACTGATTGATGTCCCCAAAATAATGATCCGGTTCCATCTCTGGTGAATACCCGCAACGAGCATGTTTAGCAGTAAGGCGCTATCGTCGAAATGACTAACTGGTTCCATTTCGTGAGCACTGTGTGAAAGAACGAAAGGGCCCTTTCACTGATTGATGTCCTGAAAGTTTGGTGAATGTCTTTAGTACTCGCTGTGGATAGGTGGTTTCTTTTAGTAGACACTTTGTGGTTCCCACTGCTGAGCAGTGGGTGCTGTCATCAAAGTGGCTAAATTTATAGGCGGCGATAGAAATGAGTGTTCCTAAATAGGTGCGCTGCTCCACTAGCTTTGTTCCAGCTACTAATGTCCCAAAATTATTGCATAAATAGAGCTTGAAAATAATCACCACACAGCATGAACCTCCCACTTTTGTCCGACCACTAAGCTGTTGTATTAAGCATTATAATGTTTAAATTGCTGGCTGTGCCGTCCTATCATAGAGAGCCTATTTCGCATGACAGTGTTTAGGTAATCTTATGTATTTAATGTGAGCAAAACTACTGACTAAAGTCCGACATTTTCAGAACTAAGTACAAACCGACAGAACGTCTGCCAGGGATTCGTTTCGCTTCCCTCTTGCCCAAATTTTCGACCAATATTTTGTAAATGCCCGCTTACCAAGAAGCTGCCTATGTGCTGACATAGTACCATTATACAAAAAAGGATTCATCTCTTGCATTAAATTATAGACCTATATCATTACTTTCTATAACTGAAATAAAATTATGGAGTGCAATGTTAATAAGCGCATACAGTCTTATTTGCCTTGCAATAAAATAATTAATCCAATCCAACATGGTTTTATGTCGAAGAAATCAACATTTACTCAGCTGCTTGAATCTGTAAACGATTCGTCAAATGCCTTAGAGAATGGAAAATCAGTTGATGTTGCGTACATTGATTTTGTAAAAGCGTTTGATACTGTTTCGTATGTCAAACTGCATCACAGAATTATAATTTATAGGCATTACTGGCCATTTTTGAATTGGATTACAGCTTTTTGTCAGCGGAAGATCGTTCAGAGTTAAATTGGATAATGCGTATTCAATCCACAAAAACTTTAGCTGCTGTGAATAATGGGCAAAATCCTTGCAAGTTTTTATTTCAGTCTCAAAATGCAATATTTTACTCTTGGGCAAAAACAACCTCAAATTTCAATATGGTTTTCAAGGGAAGGAAATTCCCTATGTTTCCACGTGTAAAGACCTAGGTGTCATAATTAGTTCCGACCTCAAATTTGAGACGCACTGCAACGTCATCGTTGCAAAAGCGTATCGCGTAATCAATATCAATATCATGACAGAGTAAGATTTGTTAATAATTGTTAAAAGTTCTGAATTTTCCGAGCTCCTATGGCAGCTGAGTTGAGCTGGTAAATGTAGCTTATAGCGGCCAGACCATAGGAGTTAACACATACATCAATATAAACACCTATCATATGCATATACTTCAATGTATACTGTACACATAAATTGTTACGTATTTAGCGACAAATTGTAGTTGTGCGCGTTTAGATCATATTACTTAAACAATGCACATAAAATTGAACTGTATGGAGTCTTCGGACTCAACATAATATATACTGTATTCAATATCGCCACCAAAGGATTTTACAATCGATTTTCAAGGGCTATTTCTAATATTTGCAATCGCTGCAAAGCTAAATGGTCGAAATGTGACAGGATTTAAATGATTCTTGTCGTGAAGTGCATATATAGGGTATCCAATAAGTAACCTTCAGTACAATTATTTATTGGTAGCGTTAACATTGTATGAGCATGTCGGTGTCATTCAAATTTGCCTGTAAACATCTATGCATACTTGCATAGTCATTTGGTGAAGATGGCCAAAATGAAACGACTAGTTATTTGTTTATTTCTATTTTCAAAACGGTAACACGTTCGATAAACTATAATTATAATTTGTACAGAAATTATAGGTTGAAACGAATACGCATCTTTATTACGGAACTATTATAAAGGATTGCACTATTGGAACAACGTGCATGTTATGTGTCAAAAATCGTTCAAAGCGTATTGAGGCAAAATATTGTGATCTGTGTAAATCTGGCCATAATAGACACCGGGGACGACCGTTCAAACTGGCTGTTATACAGGTTGTCCACGTGGGTCGAAATATAAAATGAAAAAGTTAGATTTGGAGGTGATGCAAAATTCAAATACAGCTGCTCCCGGAGGTACTCTACCTGTAATTGCAACTCTTGAGAGTATTAGTTATTACACTTACGTTAGCGGGTACGTGGGTGTATTTCTGTTGAAGTTTCTCAAAAATTTTCAAAACTGTTTTGAGTTAACAGATTCCGTGAATTTCATAAAAAAGGTTCTCTAACGCGAAAAATATAGCTTTAGTTAGAGAGGGAATTTAACAATTCATAGAATAAGTGTAAGCACCTGGCCGGCAATTATATTTTAATTTTAGGGGTTAGGGAGGTTTAAGAAGGATGTTTCTTTTGAGTTCCAATAAATCGGGCATATTTGAATGGTTTCACAATGAGGTTATGGCCCCAGTTGCTACAATAGGTGAACAACATTGTGTTTGCACTTTCAAGTGTACTGCTACAATAAAAGCGCTGCTGTCCAGTGTTAACGTAAATATCTAACATTGGTGTATTGCTGATGTGTATTTAAAATTTTCCTATGGTACAATAAACAGAAGCATTAATTTTCAAATAGGACTCAAGCGGGCTTTGGATATATCGCATATATGCTAACGCTAGGCAAAGCGAGCGTAAAAGCTAGGTTAATTTATAAAAATACATAACGAATTTCAAGCCATGTTTTGTTGCAATTTTTTTTTGGTTTCTTTAACAAAATAAAATTCGTGGCCCAACTCAAAATACTCGTCAAAATCACGTACTATGTCCCTGGAAATTCCCTTTAAATTACATAGCTATTTGTCCCTTATAATTTTGAAATTACTTTTGAACATTTTGTCCGGGTTTCGGTAGGCTACCAAGTGTTATTTTGGTTAGCCTTGTTGGTTGGGGTAGGAGTTGGATGGGAATTTTTCCTTATGTCGGCTATCGGTATTAAAAAGGGGACGGGATTCGTTACCGAAAGATTGTGCGGTTCGAGGTGTGGCCAGTAGAATGCGGTGGGGCGTGAATATGGCACGCGTCCTTTGCGTGATCAGTATATATGCCTTATTTTTCGCATTGCAGCGTATATCTTCCTCTGCTCGATCACTCTGGTTCAGATACTTGGACATCAAACGCGTAGTTAACAATGTTTATTATGGAACCAGGTAAAGTATTAAGGTACGAGATTGATCTACTATCAACCGTTGGTGTGACACAATATTTGGCTATTGAGTAACCAGAGTCCTTGCTCTTTACCTTTAAGTCTCACTATCTTCACAGCAGTATGGCCACTGATCACTGAATTTTGATACCGGCTAGTTCACACCTGTTAGATTTTGGCGCACTCTTCGGCCATTAAGCATTCTAGGCACCTACCTAAGGCTACTGGCGTTATCGTGAGGTTACGTGGTATTCTCTTACGCCTCTTATGAGGTTTGTACAATCGCCTCCGGATGGCTGACGACGCACGCTTATCTAAGTACCTATCCTACGTTCCTAGATTTACGCTAGTACGATCCTTATACTCATCCTTCAAGCTCCGTCTGCACGCCGCCAAAGTATTATCACCATAAATAATTGTATATATATAATTGTTTTTCATCACAAACCTCGCGAGAGCGAGGGCAGCTTCTTCCTCAAGTGGTCGCTTCAACCAAAAGTATGATCATCCTAATGAAGCTCGAACACTGGATTATTTCGATACGCGACCTGGGAGAAGAAAGGTATTTAACGCCTGAGTGACAACCGGTTACTTTAGCCATTACTTAACTAAAGCTCTTGTGAGTTCATACACCCGACCACCGGATGGCTGGCCGAATGAAGGGTTAATTGATTACCTTAACCTGAGCCTTATAATTACGCTAATAAATGCGTGCTGAATTTATACGCATAACTGGTACGGACGTTTTCCCGCTCAAATTTTGTTCGGTGCGTTGGGTAGAGAAGGTCCAAGTGGTGGCAAGAGCCATACCAGTTTTCCCTCACTTGAAAAATTTTGTTGCTAAGTTAAAGCATCGCCCGCAAACGACGTTTTTGAAATTGTTGCCTGTGGTTGTTCTGATAAACTGCTGCTCGCAAAACTCGAGTTCTTTAAATGGGTTGCCAACACACTTCAGCCATTTTTAGTTCGCTTTCATTCGGATGCCCCAACTGCTCCTTTCATACATGACACACTCATGCAGATATTTCAGCAGCTGCTTTCTCGTTTCGTATTAGACAATGTTTTAACTGAAGCGAATACTGCTGTTAAAATAATGAAGTTGGATGTTTCGTATGGGTCTGAATCCCTGAAGTTGGCGAAGCGGGTGGATATCGGGTTTGGCGCAAAGCAAGTGCTTGATAGATCCGGAGCTTCTGAGCAAGAGCAGCTTGGCTTCTATATTTCTTGCCAAAAGCGACCGTGTAACATGACTTCAAAATTAATTGAACGTTGTCCGTTAAAATACAGTTTGATCCGGGGATGCTCTGCTATCGATCCAAAAACAATAATTAGAATACCCACGCTTGCACTTTCGCGCATGAAGGTGTGCTTAGATGAACTTTTGAGTTGCAACAGAATCAACAGTACTGTTGCCGATAATGCATATGCCAGTTCGAGCAATTCGTTAGGGAAGGTGAAACTACCGAAACCCTTAATCGCTTTTCTAACGCAGATAGGCTAGATGTATTATTCGTAGCTAGCCAGCTCCCACGACAAGCGAGAACTGTGGTCGGTTGTGCAAATGTTACTGCAAATCGCTACTGCGGAGAGCGGATTTTCAATTAACAAGGACCTTTTGATTGAAAATCTGAAAGATCAAACTCTGGTTGCACAACGGGTCGTCTACGACGCCGTCCGAGTCGCAGGCGGTGCTCTGAAAATTCAAATTAATGATTCAATGATACAGTTTGCCCGAGATGCTCATCGGCGTTACCGTGATGCCCTAGATGCCGCTAAGCAGTCGTCTGCAGCCGCGAAGGAGCAACTACAGCGACGTAAATCATTCGGAGGTAAAGCAGCTTCAAGAACAAATTAAACGAATGGGAAAGGAAGCCGCCGCTGCCTGCAATATTATCGAGAAACAAATTGCAGAACTCGAGATTCTCAAAACATCGTGACTAGACGTTAGTTTTGGTCTTGTTATGATTGTAAATCTAATTGTAGATTTTATAGTGCATATAGCTTTTAATGATGTCTTACTAGTGAGTGGGCGTGGAAATTGACACGCTTCAACAGCTGCCTAACCAAGGTGCAGAGAAAACGGGCATATTTTCCAGCATTTTGCAGGCAAAACAGGGAAAAATTTTTCGAAATTTTAGCGGGGACCCTGTAAATTATTCGAGACCCACCTATACTCTCGCCCTGGTTAAAACTCACTCGACACTTGAGGCTAAAATTTGTAAATATTAGAATTATTAAAGCTAGTACGGTGTCACTCTTAATACTTAGTTATAGATCCTACGATTTTAATTGGGAAACTAATTGAGCGAAGCGTTTTTATTGTCTGTCTGTGACCTAAAAAGTCGATGTCCGTCCGTTCGTTAGTTCGTTCGTTCGGTCCGACGGATCTCAAGAACCACTGAACCGTTTTAGAAAGCCTATCGTGTCAGAGTGTGCACCTGATATTTGGGATTAAAAAATTTTGAGTGATTAATTAGTAATTAGCTAATTAGTTAAGCTTATGCAGCTAAAATAGAGAATTTTGCAATATTTGTGTTATTTATTGAAATAGAATCGTTTCGATCAAACCATTATAGGGTTTTTTTGGGTCGAAGAATTCAAATATAATATTTTTACCAATGATAAAGCCCTATATATGCCCTATGCAATGTACAATGTAGTTATTTGAAGAACATAAAATTGAGTACATTCGTAATACCACAGCCCAAGCTCCGCTCACAAATGTAGTTCCACTACCGACTAGTATAATTAAGATAACTAATAAGATTCTAAGTTACCTATGTGTGAAGCATTCTACCTATGCGCCTTCTCTGTGAATAAATGTCCTAGCACGCCACTTCACCACTCAAGATACAAAACGAGGCTCCACTCCGTGCAAGCTGTGACAACGTGTATCGGAAACCCGAGTATAGGCGTTTCCTTTAGATGAGAATTCCAGGGGAAGCCGAGTATAGGAGTTCCTATTTAGTAGCAATTGTCAAGGAAGCCGAGTATAGGTCTTCCTATTTAGTAGATTACCAAGTAAGCCGAGTACAGGCCTTCGTATTTAGTAGATTAACCGACAAAGCTGTTTCTCTAGCCGCAATTCTTTTTGGGAGACTGCACATAAACAATAAAACTATACAAGATTAGAAGCATAAAAAAGCCGGTGCCGTTCCTCAATGTTAACTAACAATAAAAACAATATTCTGATAAGCGCGTCCCGATTCCGTATATCCAACATAGGCTAGTGCTGACAGGCACTAGCTAAGTAACCTTCAATCAAAAACCAACATTAATAATTAAATTAAACTAAATGTTCTCAATCTTCCGGATGTTTTCATATCAATCCGGAAGTCGTACGACCGCTCTGTTCACTCTTTAAGACAAGACTGAATTAAAATTAAAACTAGAACTTAAATGTAGGTTAGCTACGTAAGCTTAAGAACTAAGGCAAAATTATGCAAATTAGGCTAGCTTAAGATAATATTTTAAGAAATAAGAACTTAGGATAAATATTTTAGGGACCAATAAATAAGTGAAAAAATGAAAACCCAATTTTAAGGGTTTGGACTCCACCTAACCTAGGCAACCCCTAACGCCAAAGGGGTTCCCGGGCTAAAATTCCAACTTTTATTATTTTTTACTAAATCCTTTATTATATATTTCCCCCAAATTTTAGTTTCTTTAAAATTTACAAATTTTATAAATTTCTGTTTACTTCCTACACCTAGTTTGCATGCCCACCTAACTAATGTATGCTTAAGTTTTATTTTTAGTTTTAATTTAATCTTGATGTGATCTTGGCGCAAGTGGCGACGGCCGCAGTTGAGCATACTGGATATGTTTTATATTAGTTTGATTTAAACTCTTGATCGGTTACTTAGCTAGTGGCTTGGCATAAGCAACGTATGGTATATTGGTAGTTGTCACTTTTATAATCCGGCACTGATTTCTTAATTGGAAATTAAGTCTCACGTGGTTTTCAAGCTTTCGGAACTACTTTTGGCATTCCTGGCGAGGTTTAATTAGTTATTACGCAAAGAATTGTGTACGTATTTTTATCACTGATTGTTGCGGCTTAGTCTTGGTTAAAGGAAGGCCAATACTCTACTTCCTCGGCAGTTACTATTAACAAGGAAGACTCACACTCGGCTCCTCGGCAATCTTTATTGAGAAAGAGACCTATACTCGGCTTATTCGGTGACGCTAATTGAAAGGAAACGGCTATGCTCGAATTTCCAAAGTACATGTCACAGCCTGCGGAGTCATAGCTTGGATTTGAGCGGCATAGAGACATTTATTCACAAGAGTGAAACTTAGGTAAAGAAATGCTACACACATAGGTAATCTAAAGAGTTATTAATTATCTTAATAATATTAATTTTCCGTAATAAAATCTTACGTTCTATAAACTTAGTAGTAAGAGCGGGTACTGTATCAGTTTTAATAGTCCTTAGTAATACGTAAAAATTTCGGCCTGCAGTGTCGAGTAAATGGTAACCAGGGCGAGAGCAGAGGTGAGTCTCGAATAAATTAGTATATCGATGTTAACGCATAAAGTGCCGGCGATGTATGGGTCTCAATTGCCAGTGCCTTAACATTTTGTCTTTGCAATAGATATTCCTTATTCGTGTCTGTTGGTCAATTGCCTGGAACGAGAGCAAGTAGAGCCGAGCAAGGATCGCGCTGCTTCGCAAAATATAGCTCACGAGCCTTGATCACTAAAAGCCAGGACGCGCGCCGCTAGATCGGTCCCACCGGCATACCACTGGCCACACCCGAACCGCACAATCTTCCGGTGACGAATCCCGTCCCAGCTTAATTACCGATAGCCGTTAAGGAAAAATACCCTATTAACCCCTACCCCCGTGCAATCAACACAAAATAACAGCTGTTAGTGTCATTGTTAACATATATCTCATTTAATTCTAGCTGTAGGAGATTGGAAACGAAGGGATTTGGAAAACGACCTTCTGAAACGCTCGCAAGGGCCGGCTGGCGACCTTCCGCTTTTGGATCCTCCGGCAGGCACCGTACCGACTAAGCTATTATTGACCGAATTAGGGGCAGTTAAAAATCGCTGTATTCCGCATCCCTCGTCGTCTGTCAAGACGTAGCACTAGACTTAATTTATATAACCATGTATTTCGTATAATATGTAATATAGTTTTTATACTCGACTTGACGATACGCAGTGCTTAAGCGATTAGCCGTTAGGCCATATGTGTGGGCTGCGAGGCGCAGTTTGAAGGGATGATTCTGAGTGCGGCAAAGCGGCAGCAAAATCCAACCTTCTAACCCAAAATTCCAATTATTATGCCACTTCCAAACCCTAAGCTTAATAAAATGTTAAAATTTATAATTAAATATATCTAATATATGTAATGATAATGATTAATTTATTGTTACAGCTAATTTCGATGTTGCAAATTGGCTATATTGATGTAGTGTTTGATTTTATTTCCAAAATCAGTTTGGTAGTTGATTTTGTCCAACTCGCGGCCTAAGTGTGAGCGTTTTTCGTTTGTGTATGCTTTATCATAGCTTTTCGCTGGAAATAGTTTTCGAAGCCTCGTGTTATCAGAACGTGGTGGAGATTGTGTATTGCAGCGGTGAATGCTTTTAAATTCCATCTATGTGTGTGATCGGCTAACTCGAGAACAATTTAACCGATTTTCATGATCTTGGGATCACTCGAACCGGGATAGCCGATTCACCGTGTACGTCCTCGAACGTTTTTCGTTTTGGGGTCTTGGTGCAGGGGTTAAAATGAGTGTTTTGCCCCGTTTTATTTCCCTTCACTGAAGCAATGTCATTTTTATCGTAATTTTCGAATTTTTGTGTCTGGTTGGTTTTTTCATAGTAAAATGATAAATGCCAGCGTCTCTTTTTTGTTTTTCGATTAAGGCTCCAGTTATATAGTTACGGGGCTTGAGGTATGGAACCCCCGTATTCCCTCGACCAAAATTAGAAAATTTGTTCTGACGTCTTGGGCGCCTGAAAAGTTTCATTTGGGGTTTTCGGACACGGGAAACTCATTGCCGGTGTTGGTTTTACTCTGCAACTTTTGGTTCCATGGGTACGGGGTAAGGCGCCTCATGGTTCGGAATCAGAGGTCAAAATGTGGGGTTTTGCCACATTTTAGTTTCCTTTACTGAAGCAAGGTTATTTTATAGTAACTTTCGAATTTTTTCTCTGTTTGGTTTTTTCATAGTAAAATGATAAATGCCAATGCCTCTTTTTTGTTTTTCGATTAATGTTTCGGTTCTAGAGTTACGGGATTTGATGTATGGCACCCTCATGGTTCCTCGACGCAAAATTCGTAATTTCCTAAATTTATTGTGACGTCCTGGGAGGCTGGTAGCTTGCATTTGGGGGGTTTTCGGCCATGAGAAATTTATTGCCGGTTTTCGTTTTGTTCCAACTTGTGAAAATCCATTTTGAATATCCTCATTTTTCAAAAAGCGTATAACAGAAATACCAAGTAGTCAAATTTCACAAAAATCCTCATCAACAGATTTTTTCAAACTAAATAAATATTCAGATAGTCAGATTATTGATCTGCAGTAGCAAATTGAACATTCTAAAATCGTTAGATCTCCTTGACGATTTATGTTCGTCTGCTTGGTTTTAGGCTCTCTGTTGATTTTGATTATGGTAGTTCGTTATACACACCTGAAACTGGCATCCTGAAATTTAGGATTAAACCATCTCTGATTTAGTGCCTAATTCTCATTAAATCTTTTTAAATCTGGGAAATTGACACTTGCGGCCAACATGGAAATGACAATGATTTTTTAACCTTCTCAGTTAATCTGTTTGTATTTCAGAATTGTGGTAAACGAATAATCATATTTTTGGTAGTTCCAACCATGACAAGTTCTGGAGATTCTCAGAATGGTATTGTTGCACCGACATATACAAACATGCTCAAGGATAGCCTTGAAACGTGCGACCCTGAAGCGTTTGCATTGGCCTGCAAAGTGAGTTTTACTAGAGTAACGGAGTAGTTGTTAACCGTGTCGAAATGGAACTTTTACACGAAATAATACAGCAAAATGAATGTTCACAACGTACGTACTTTGGCTAGAATGTTGTTGTTGACTGATAGTCTGGGTTTGAGTTGGATAAATGCGCATGATCTTTTTGTTTTGCGTCTTGTATGCGGGTTTTAATATTATATTTCTGTATAGTCAAATCTTGTTTTTATTTATAGGAAAAGCGTCGTCAAATCGATGGCCTCGAACTAATAGCAAGCGAAAATTTTACAAGTCGCGCTGTTCTTGATTGCCTGCGATCTTGTTTGGCCAATAAATATTCCGAAGGCTACCCCGGTGCAAGGTTCGGTAAACAACAGTTTACTTGGTTGCTTATTTTGTTCCTTACATTTGAAGTAATGCTATAGTTTTGTGCGAAAATTTAATTTGTCATTGTAAAGCAGCCATCTTGGTAGAGGGTTGTATAGTCACTCAGTTATGAATCAACGAAAGAATCCAAAGTAAATGCTAAATGTTAAACTGCTTTCGTACTAGGCCGGCCCTTTAGAAATCAAAATGATGTCCATTTGGCCCAGCCCCGATAAGGGTGCCAGATCTCCTGGACCGCGACCAAAATTTTTCAACTCTAATACACTTAGCGGAGTCGCGTTTTCTGAGCCTGGAGAATCATGCAGCTGCCAAGTAACAGCTAGTAGAATAAAGCTGAGTATTGATACATATTGTCTGTTCCAGGTGCCAAAGCAACATTTCGTTATTCTGTGTCGAAAGCTGTCCGGCTGATTGAAACGGAGCGTGCGCAACGAATGGAGCTTGCACTGAATGCGCTAGGAGGAAAATCGTGAAAAAACTTTTTGAGTCTGTCGGTGTAATTTATAGGTCATCATTGTTAGATGGGTTTTACCATATTTTTGTTCGAGAGCAAAATAAAGGCTTTAGTAGGATGCTTTGTTTTTCGACTTCGCCTTCTGGGGCAAACTAGCAAAAACATATTTTTAAGGGTTCTTTTCCAAATCTGGTCATACGGGTGCCAGTTTCCCATCTCATATCTATCGACACAGGCTTTCCATTGTAACGCGGAGGCTCAGCTTTTCTGGACATGACCTTTTTTGCGAAACCACTGTCTGAGCCACTGTTGGCCTGAATATGGTTCGTCGACCCTTTGCCAGAAATATATGTTATTTTAATTCGGCATGTTATTAAATGTATTTTAAATTAAATATTGTTAAATTAAAATTAAAAAATATTATATTAAATATTTTTTACAGTATGTTCCAATGAACATGGTTACATGGTTAAAATAAAACGTCGGTTTGGGTTTTGTCGATTTAAAACGAGTCGAGATAAATCGGCTTGCTCACGGTGAGATAAATCGATCGTTTCCGAACTAATTGATTAAAATCAATTTGTTGTTTGATGATGGGCTGTTGGTGTGCTGTCGGAATATGGTTTGTTCATAAAAGTTGGTTCAACAAGTAGAGTAAAACCTCTTGTTACGAATAGTGCAGTAAATTTTGTACATTTCCTTGAGCAAAGCGTTAAGCAGCAACTATAATTCCTTGCCATTTACCATTAAGTCCGATGTCAAATGACATTATGGCACCAAATTAACTTTTTAGATCGAACTCGTTCGGGACGGCCGATTCAAAGCGACGAACTGGATTTAAAACTACTCGTTTCTATTCGGGACAACTCAAATTCAATAGGTTTTGGCAACCCAAATCGGAAACAGCTATTGTTTTATGCACCTTCGTGAGTCCATCTTATTTCAGTTCCCTCTTGAAACGTGGTAGAAAGGACAGAATTGTCCCCCCTTCTATCTTATGCTGGCTGTTGTACAGCAGCCATTGTTGCTTCCAGATACTACGGTGGCAACGAATACATTGACCAAATGGAAATGCTGTGCCAACGACGCGCGCTTGAGCTGTTCGAACTCGATCCCGAGAAATGGGGCGTCAACGTTCAGCCATATTCTGGGTCACCGGCTAACTTTGCTGTATACACTGCCGTTGCTGGCCCAAATGAACGCATTATGGGACTGGATTTGCCCGACGGTGGGCATTTGACCCATGGGTAAGTGCTACGCGTAGAGATATCTAGATACGCTATTGAAGTGGATAACCGAACTAGCGGTTCAGTGTGTCGCAGATTTCGCCATATATACATTAGGGACCATCGATGTCGCAAACAAAACATGACATGTTTAACCATTTATTTGTTTTAGTTTTTAAATTTTTAAAATATTAAGGCGACGTGGAATTTTTGATCTTACGATGTTTCCTGTACCCTAGGTACTTACGAAATTCAGTAGTGCATAATGGAATTATGTTAAACTTCCCCTATCACTTTAACTCCGTGCTTGGTGTAAGGGCTATCCCAAGTTGCTGTAAACGGGGAGCCCCATCCCAGTTTAGCTGAACTCTCGACGGTGTAGGGGAAACGGCACCCAGAATTTTGGAATTTCGTCTGGATTGCGGCGGTGCGCCACCCCCCACTCCCCCTGCCGGTAAATTTTGGTTTCACTCAGCTCGGTCTCCCAGTAAACCCAAGTATTTTGAAGTCACATTAAAGTGGTTCTTTCAAAAACGGTTAGGATAAAACTTAATACTACTGCTTTTATTTCGATTATTTTTAATTAAGAAAACGACATGCTGAAATATAGATTTTCAGTAAATTTTTGACGTGTTGTAAGAAATTTGCTATAAAATGCAATTATGAGAGCTTCGAGCAATGTGACGGCACGGTATCCCCAGTTTGTTTCGGGATAATGCCTCAGGCGCTTATTATTTCACCAGGGTGGAGTTCGAAAGTTGTGAGAATCATTTGAATCATTTACTTTTATATTCTTTTATACACTCGTGATTAAATTTATCATTTACTGCCCGGTCTATCTGAATGTGCTATTTATAGCAGTCAGCCGTTTTGGCGCCTACAACTTTATATGTGTAAGGTAAATTAAATGTATAGAAAAATATCTGCACCTGATAACTGTTCGCTACGTAATCTTTTTCAATCGACAATGATCATCTGTTGCGACGATCACCTGTAGCTTTATGAATCGTCTCAGCTGTCGAGATGGTTTCGATGTTGGTTACGCCATATGTATCTCAGCAGAATCGTTTCGTCGAGAGCTACAATTTTGCGGTTTTAGCATTTTTGACTGATGAGCTGCTTTTGAAATATGAGCAAACGGTTAAACATGCCACAAAAAGTGGAATTTTAAAATTTTTATTAAGTGTGATTCTTTCTTATTGGGGTTAACGAAGTGTATACAGGGTTATTTAACCCATTAAACACACACGCTTGCTTCAATATTATAAACCTACGTCATATATATGTCCTTCTGTGGGACACTACAGGGGCAAAAACTATTGAATTTCGGCAATAAAATGATAGAATTGTGTCATTACTTTCTTTAGATGCACTGAGACAATTATACTGTGTCTGTAGGTTTTCGGATTTGCGGAATACTGTGAAATCAATAGTATTTATGTTGTTTGAATACAAATCGGCATACAATTGTGGCCAACGCCTTGAAAATATGCCTATTTCCTGGCTAGTCCAAACTTCGGAAATTATAGCCGGATCACCTGCCGGGGGTGCCGGATTTTGCCAGGGGGCCAATTTTTTCCGGATTTTGTCGCGTTTAGACGTTAATTTTTCTCAGCAGTTGCTTTGAGCCGGGGGCAGCCGAAAATGCCGGGGCCCCACTTTGGACTAGCCATATTTTCTCTACACGAAACTCTAATTCCTATTTATTGAAGGTTTTGAGTTATAAATTTCGAAACTTATCTTCTTTTTGGTCATTCGAATAAAATGTAATGGTCTGATATACGCTGCAAGTGGCGCTAGCGTTGTATTTAATGTATTTTATGAAAATTAACTTTGTTTCAATTGTAGCGCAATATATATTGGGTTACCATTTTATTGCTTATTAACGTGTCAGTGCACACGTAAATATGGCGAGAATAATAGTTTTAACATTACTACAACAGCAGTTTGTACTACAATCATTACTGTTGAATCGTTATAATGTTAAAATATTAAAATAATTTTTTTAAAAATTATTAATATTTAATTTTGTATCCATCAGGTTTTTTAACGACAAAAAGAAAATATCAGCAACGTCGTTATTTTTCAATGCGATGCCATACAAAGTGTTTCCAGACACCGGGCTCATCGATTACGACTCGCTTGCGGCCAACGTCTTATTATTTCGACCTAAGATTGTGATTGCAGGTTAGCTATTGGACTAATAGGTCTGGCGTTGCGGTCATGTCTGTAGTATTTATCGACGTAGTTGCTGTCTTCGCTAAAAATAATCATCTTTCAAGATTGTTCGCTAGCCAATTTTAAGTTTTTGTTCGAAAGTTATCCGTATGAGTCCGGATGAGCTGCGTGAATGGCATAATATTGCTCGAGAGGTTTCTACCGAGGCTGAGGCAAATAAGTCCACTTATAATGAAGTTGGCTAAATTTGTCACTGTATGTGTCCTAACTAAGATGTGTGTGATGCATAGTTATCTTCAATAGGTTGTTTTGCAACGCCAAGAAGATCAAGCCCTGTTCTAGTATGAGATAAGCGATAAAGTTTGAGTCCCCATAGCATTGTTAGATTCAGCAACATATTTTGACGCCCGGTGACTACACAGAGGGGGGGGCAGGAATTCCGAGCTTTCGAAAATTTCGGCTTCCCCAGGTACGAAGAAAACCAGTTACAATAAAACACAGTATTACTGCTAATACTTCGACTGTTCATGACAAAGTCCAATTCAAAGTAAGTGCTTTTTGCGGAAATACGTGTCTTTAGTAGGACCATAATATTCAAAAACAACTGTTTACCTGTTGCAAAAGGCATAAACCGAAGGACACGGCTTTTCACCACTCTAACCTAGGGGAAAATCCCCTCTTTCTACGTATTTCCGGTTCTCCCATGGTTGAAATTGGAGCGCCCAGCTCGAAACCGCGGGGTAAAAGTTTGATTCGGCGGAGAGGCCAGGACACATAGGTATGTTCGTTTTGTTGAAGACGAAAAGTTCAAGCTTAACAACAGTGTATAAATTTTATAATTTATATGTGGATATGAAATCATGGTTCGGAACTACCTCCTTCGTACCAAGTCAATTTTGGTCGTTTGGGATTGGTAATGATCGTTTCTCTGCATACCTGTTGGATTCAAATGGAATATCGTGGAATGAACACAATGTTAGTTTAAAGATGGCAATAATTGTGCAACACCAAATTGAAATGGTGGCCTGTAATTCTAAACATTTTTGTTATCAAGTGCTTCAAAATCATTCCAACAAATGAAATGCCACGATGATTTGTGATGCTTTCTGCTGTTTATTGTACGGTACTAATGGCACCAAAGTATTTACAGGGATCGGTGTTTTTTTTATATTTTTAGTAATCTCGTAACTTATTGCTTAGCTTGTTTTTTGTTCGACTGTTTTGTTATTATAGGTGTGAGTTGTTATTCGCGAAACCTTGACTATGCTCGATTCCGTTCAATCTGTGATTCCTGTGACGCCTACATGATGGCGGACATGGCACATATCAGTGGGCTTGTCGCAGCCAAAGTAATTCCTTCTCCGTTTGAGCATTCCGACATTGTCACAACGACGACGCATAAAAGTCTGCGGGGACCTCGTGCCGGCATAATTTTCTATCGCAAAGGTAAGCTGCTTTTGAAGTGGTTGTTTTGAATTTGACTTTGCGAGCGGTATTTTTTAACAAATGGTTACAATCTTTTGTTGACTTGATAGTTATTAATTGACAATATTCGTGCATATTGGATTTTTGGTCGAACGAACAGGAGATGGGTGCATTTAACAAATGAACGAAGTCGAAAAAGTCCTTTTAAAGTTTTGGTAATTGTGGACAACTGTTGACAGGCTGATCGAAATGTTGTTTGAGGAAAAAGTTTTTGTCTGTAGAATTCATAGCTCTTTGACGCATTGTCAGATTACGGTAGGTGATGGCTCAAAATGTGGGTCTCGTAACGATTGTGTTCTCTATTTGAGGCTAACTTAATCCTCCTTTGGCCAAAAAACGCCAATTTTTGGCCATTTTACATCAAATAAATTTGCTGAATTTGATTGCAACGTCTATAACTCGGTGTCGTTGTTGGTAATTTTTATATTCTTTAGCGCGATTTTTTCGCATATATTGCTAATAAACGTTTGCTTTTGTCTCCTCTTCTCCGAGCAACGGTTCAACAACCGGCTTTTGGGGCCAAAATCGGGCCAAATTTAATTGTTATCGCGTTTAACCTGACAATCGCTGACCCGATTTAGCTCAAATTTTACAGCCGACATAAGCCTACGTGGTTTACCCATATACAAATATCACTTTGATCTCTGGTCCTTTCCTGGAATTAGGGGTGAAAACCCCACTTTTCATATCAGATTTTGACAAATTTCATATATTATCAAACGTAGTTTCTGTATCTCTTGACCGATTTGGATGAGATTTTCATGGCAAATATGTCATATGCAGTCAGTCGATGTGCGGTTTAGGGTCCCATATATTGCTAATTAGCATTTGCTTGTATGTCCCCTCTTGCCAAACAGAGCTTGAACAACTCTCTTTTCAGGTCAAAATTGGGTTAATTTTAGCTGTTATCGCGCATACCTTGGCATATATGGGCCAATGTGGCTCAAATTTTTAGCATTCTTGCCTACATAATATTCTTACGCGACTTACCTACACTACAAATATTGTTATATTTGCCCTTTTCTGTGAAATAGGGTATGAAAACTTCCAAATTTCAGGCACTATCAAGCTTATTTTGTCAATGGAATGGCTGATTTGTCTCAAGAGTTCAAAGAAGTCATGTGGTGACTCGGCTTATATACAGTGCAAATATCATTGCAATATCTCTTGCCGTCATGGAATTAAGGAGTCCAAACCACTTTTTAGAGTCCGAATTTACCAAATCTTAATCATTACCAAGCATATTTTGTCGATGTCTGAGTCGATTTGTCTCAAATTTTCAAAACATTCATGTTTATATAGCTTATTTACAGTGTGAATATCATTACAGTATCTTTTTCCGTCATGGAATTGGTTAGGGTTAAATACCGCCTCTTCTGCCCCCAAATTAGCTAAATTTCAATCATTACCAAGTGTCTTCTGTCGGTGGCTGGACCGATTTAGCTCAAATACATTTTCACAGCACACAATGTCATATGCCTACGCATGTTACTCACAGTGCAAACATCATTGAGATGTCTGTTTGTTTCAAGGAATTACGGGGCCTAAACCCATTTGTCAGGCACGAATTACAAATTTTTTGTTGTTACTAAGTGTGTTTTGGCAATGGCTGTGTCGATTTGGCTCAAATTTTCTTATTTGTATGCTTACATAAATTACTCAACTCATAACAGTAATATTACAGCAGTATCTGTTTTATTCAGAAAATTAGGAGGTCATACTCACTTTCAGGCGCAATTTAAGCTTTGTCACAGGTAACTTGGCAACTGATTCTCGGATTAGGCTCAAATGTTCACAGTACAGTTATGCTTAAGTAACTAACTTCCAACAGAAATGTATCTATCTTTTAACAAATGATAAGTCAAATACCTAGTCACGTGCCAAAATTATCCCAAATTTTTGCGTTATCGTGTTTAACTTGAGAACGGCTGTGCCGATTTTGTTTAAAATTCTAGTTTAATGTATTCGTTCGTTCAGTTCACACATCTGTGTTACTAGTTAATTGAAACGAATCGCGTAGACTTTTCAGCAATAGCCTTGCTAGCGGCAAAAGTCGTAAAAACTTCTTTTATGTCCGTCTGTCGAGATTATAGCTCATCACCAGGTGGATAGTTAAATCTTCATAATTTTTTATTTGATAAAATTTGTGTCTATTTGTGCCCTTTCATTAGACGCTAAACCCGCCTTCCGGGTTAAAAGGGTCAGGGGTCGCATTTTTTTAATTTGGCCATACAGAATCTGGTTTCCCGACCTATATTGCAAAATTATTATATGGCTGTGTGGTTAGAGCGTAGGTCTCACAACCATGAGGTTGCGTGTTCGAGTCCTCCTGTGCGCATAATGTTCGTGAGTAAGAGACTAAGACCGTGTTGCTTCAGGGTACCCACTCAGAATCAAAGTATAAAAATACCCCAAAAAGTAAACAAGTTTTTGCTTGTTGGGTGAACTATGGGATTATAGGGTTATTTAATCCGTTAAATCAGTTGGTTGCATCGTTTTAGCACCATATTGGCTGTGTTCTTTTGCTAATTGTGCGGGACGGTGTCGGAGAAAAATTTTGACAATATTGGTACCCAAAAATTAAACATCGCCACTTTTTTATATAGATGTATGCAGGTCAATCGAACGTGTCTGTAGGCTTCCAGGGTTGTTAAATACGATAAAAGCTTATAATTGCATTTGCGTGGTATGCATCAACTAAGGTATGTCTTAGGGGCCCTATTACGTAAAAATCTCGTTTGAAATTATAATCTTTTGCTTTTAAAAATTCCATAAGTTTTGTCATTAATGTCTTTGGAAGAAGTAGTAAAGATTTATTCATTTTGATATGTGACTAAAATTACAGTACCGTTGTCATTGAAATATTGCTAATTCCTTTCATAGGACATTAAGTGGCTTAGGGACCTGAATTTGGGACGACAAAATGGTCAATAAGCACAGAGTAGCCACGCATACTGAATGTCCGTGACTTTTTTCTATTTACTTATTTATTTTCAAATTCATTCGAAACTCTGCACAAGATAGCGTGCTTTTTAGGAAACATACTGGCTGCAAGCCAGTCATATATTATCTGTTTTTGCCTGGACACGAAAATGTGATTCGTAACTCAATTTCAGTTTTTTTCTATTTTTATATTTGAGACAAACGATCTAAGGCAAATATTTTTGTTTTGTCTCGCGTGAACTTATTGGGTGCTACCGCCCATCTGCTATATTTTCGCCTTTGCTAAAAAATTTTTTGTGATTCGGGTGTTACATACTGATCTGATCGAAGCTTAAGCACCCAATTTATTTATCTGGGGGTTACGTAGTTTTTGAATCTTGTAGTGGTTGGCCTGATTTAGTCCTAGTTTATCTATGCATACTTTTTCATCAATCGTTGTGTATCTCCTAGACAAATGAAATTTTTCGATGTTTGTTGTTTTCAGGAGTACGTAAAGTGACTCCCAAAGGTGAAAAGATTATGTACGACCTCGAAGACAAAATAAATCAGGCAGTATTTCCTGGACTCCAGGGCGGACCGCACAATAATTCTATTATTGGTATGTTTAATTTTTTTAACGAAACGCTTCGCTAAATGCCTTAATGCATTAAAGGTGTTGAAGATCCATCGGGTTAGTGGATGGGGTAGACCCGGCCGGTGGGCGAGGGGTCCTCCGAGGACCTTTCTCTATTTTGCCAGTCTTACTACACCTTGTACCAATATTGGCACAGTTTTTGTCCATTTTACTAAAAATTTCGCTAATTTTACTACAGTTTTTGCTATTTCTGCTAAAATCTTCCGTGCGTCTAAGGCGCGCGGTGTGCGGGGGGGGAGGGGGGTTGCGACCCTTAAGGGTAACCCCTACGCCCATATGGAGATCTACATCTTAATCTTTCAGTATTTTTTGGGAAAAATGCCCAATAAGGGCATTGAAAAACTCCTGACAAAAACGTTATTGGAAAATTATAACGTTAGGTATATAATGCGTACTTAATTGTCTGTGTCAAGCAGGGTTGTCGATGAAAACTGCTCTTACACAAATACAAAATACCTAGGTAATGGGTTGCGGCAATGGATTTGCTTTGAAAATTTGCTTTTAGGGCCTGGAGACATGTCGTTGAGGTGGAAAAATGATTAATGTTTTCAATTTAGTATATACGTTGTTCCATGGTGTGTTGGTTTGGTTTGCTGTTCTGTACAAGTTCAGTGCGGTGGAACAATGCACTTTTGAGCACGAAAAAGTTTTGCATTCAAGATAGGAAAAATTTTTAGCCAGTGGGAAAATTACTCCTGAATGTTACGCTATCCTTCACTTTATCACAAAACCAGTAATAATTGATGTGTCTGGTAAAATTTACAGGAAACTGAAACACATAGTGTAACAGGTGTCGAGCGCCTGAGGTGTACATATTTACACACGAATTGCTTCAGTCGATGAAATGCATGTTGACCAATCTAGTAATATTGCATTTGTTTTTGTATTATAGACAAAAAATGGGGTTTGCTGGGCTTTCCACTGAATAGAGCAAGCTGTATGTAGTGAAACGGAAGACATTGCAGTAAAATTACATAATATCTCATAAAGTATATTATAACACTACTAAAGTAGCGCTACTGACTTTATGCACGATATTATTACGAAGTAGTATTTGATAATTGTATTAATTTGGCTTTTGAAAATGTTTCCAGAGGCTTTTGTTGCGCAGCATAAAAACTTGTGTTGATTGACATATGTTTCAGGCTTTCAAGCGTTTTATTTCTTGTCTCAAGGATACTTTTTAAAAATCACATGATTATTAGTTGTTAAATTCTTTATGACTTGAACTTATTTTTGGCTTGTTAGGTTTTCACTGAAGAGACACGTCTCTTAAATAGCAGCCCTACAATAAACAAAAATAGGATTCAGCTCTGTTTTGAGTCTTTGTATTAATTGGGTCCTGAAATTATATGCTCCTGGAGTCTATATTACAAATGACAATTTAGATTGACAAGGGGTTGAAATTCAATGTTCATCGTTTTTCTTAAACTAATACTTTTGCTGCACAATGTTGACCAACCATTTGTCGCATTGACGGATTAAACCTGGATCGTTTGCATGTGAGGCTTGCACACTGATTACTGTCATGTAAGAGCTGTATATATCCCTGAAGAATCTCGAAATACGAGCGACTAAAAAAAGCACGCGCAGACGCATAATGCTGGGCAAACTCGGTTTGTAAATTCTGCAAATGTGGTATGTATATAAAGGTTAATCGACGATTTATTTGGTTGTGATTGTATCCTTCTATGTTTTTACTTGTACGTTAATTATGTAACCTGTGTAAATTTTTCGGTCTGGACCGATCCATTGTGCGGAGTGGTCCGCACAGACTAAGTCAACAATATATTTTCGGCTAAAAGCATAAATTTTGCCCAACAGTGTACCAAATTTGTCTAGGCTTATATTTGTAGCAGGCAGCATATACTTACATCATGTTTAGAGAAATATGATCATAGCACATGTTAATGAATTACATAGCAGATGTGGACCGTCGCGTACTGGCAAATTTTTTAATTACTCCGGCATGGCCGTGGACATCACTGTTGTAATCAGAATAATCTGATATCTCGCAAGCGAGGTTCGAGCACAGTGAGCGTGTTTTCATCTATAGTAGTCATCGTCTTCTTGGTCCAAACCCTCTATAAGACGTTGTGTATAATGTTTTGGCCTCAAAGAGCCTTAAATTGCTGGCCTGATTAAATTTAAGAAACACTAGTAATGTGTCAAAAAAAACTACATCAGCTTATTTAAAGTCGCAGCAAACAACGCACAAATTAATAAGTGGCGACAGGCGTTAATTAGTAACCACGGGTTGCCGACGCGTCGGCTTAGAATCCTTCAAAAGATTATGTTACTTTGGCTTTTAGCGGACTACACAAACAGAAACAACGTACCGAGAATCGAGTGTAGATCTTGTTGAATGCCCTAAAAGCAAAGATTATGTTACTTTGGCTTTTAGCGGACTACACAAACAGAAACAACGTACCGAGAATCGAGTGTAGATCTTGTTGAATGCCCTAAAAGCAAAGATTATGTTACTTTGGCTTTTAGCGGACTACACAAACAGAAACAACGTACCGAGAATCGAGTGTAGATCTTGTTGAATGCCCTAAAAGCAAAGATTATGTTACTTTGGCTTTTAGCGGACTACACAAACAGAAACAACGTACCGAGAATCGAGTGTAGATCTTGTTGAATGCCCTAAAAGCAAAGATTATGTTACTTTGGCTTTTAGCGGACTACACAAACAGAAACAACGTACCGAGAATCGAGTGTAGATCTTGTTGAATGCCCTAAAAGCAAAGATTATGTTACTTTGGCTTTTAGCGGACTACACAAACAGAAACAACGTACCGAGAATCGAGTGTAGATCTTGTTGAATGCCCTAAAATCAATATATAACCAAACAACTGCATGCAGATCGTATTTTGATAATCTGTTTTGTTAACTATATAAATCCTTAGAAAAGCTTGAAAAAATACAAGTTGAATCTTAAATAAAAACCATTGTATTCAATGTGGTTGATAACCTGAGAGGCACTCGTTTTAAGGTAAACACGCAATAGCTTACCGAAATAAAAAAAACTATATTTCTGGCGATTGGTCGACGCACCATATACGATTCCATAGTGACACGTGAGGTGGTCCCACAAAAGTGTTGTTCAACAAAGTTGTAGATTTGATCTAGCTGATGGAATTGCATCCGTATTGTGGTATAAGGCTTTTGTTGTGAGATATGGCCTGCGAAATACAGATACGAAACATAGCTATATTTGACAAAGAATTTTTAAAAGCCAAACCCGGAAGTGCAGGTGTAGAAAAATTTGTGTTCCTCATTCATCACAGTGATATACTCTAACCTCGCTTTTAGCTTTAAAATAATTGAATTTGCGTTTTTTTTCTACGCAAATAGTGATGGTATCTGACTTCTCTATTCGCTTGAAATTTTGCCAGGGCGCATGAACCGGGGGTCCTGGTTTGGAACTGGGCTGCGTCGAATTTAGCCAGGGGGATTGAACTGGGGCTGTAAATTTAAATATTTTCAAAATTTAACATTTTCAACGAAAAACGCAAAAATTGTTAATAAATATCTCAGAAACGGTGCAAAAGCGTTACTGAGGTTAAAACAACTTTTCAACCAATTTTTTAGCCTAATTTTTATCTTCAGAAGGCGATTTTTGTAAAAAAATTTGTCAATTTTTCATGTCATCTGGTGGTGTATTCACCTGGGGGACGCCAAAAATTTTGCCAAAAGGCCCCAAGTGGGGGCGCTCGTTTTTGCAAAGGGGCACCAAAAAATGCTAGCCCCCCAGATTTGGAGAAGCCAGGGTACAACTTTTTTGTATTTGAACGACTATTACGACATATACTTTTTCGGACAACAAAAGTAAGTACGCAATGACTGGCGCAATTGCGTCCAATCGTGTCTACGTCCATCCACATCAGCAGTTACTTTTGTCCGTGACTGTATGTAAGTTGTGTCTAAGCAAAATGGCCAAACTATATTGAAAGCAGTGAGCAGTGCTTTCCATCACATTTACTTTTGGACAACCGCCCACTGAATCTCATAGCATAATGAGTCAAAGCAACTTCTCATATTTTGGTATATGCTGTGCAAGAATATTTATTTAGATTTTCAGTTACAACTGACTTTCATGGTATTATGAGCCGTTGCAATTTCGGCGATGTTATTTTCTTATTTCTACGGTACATTATATAGATTTCAAACAGCTATATTTACCAGTGAGTGTTTCAGGCGTGGCCGTTGCTTTGGAACAAGCGAAAACGGAACAGTTTCGTCAGTACGGCGCTCAAATACTTAAAAATTGTCGCGCTATGTGCCAACGCCTAGTTCAACATGGATATACAATCGCTACGGGTCGGTTTATAATAATGTCAGACAGGGGTAGTTTATAATAATGTCAGACAGGCGGTACCCAGAACTTGCCAAACAAACTCCTAGGTGGCGTATATAAACGTGTAATTCGTATTTCGGTCATCCTGCATGGTGGAGGAAGACACGTTTGGCTACGCTCCTGATGTCATATTGGAGTATTTTGTCCGACGTCACATAATCATTTTGAAAACGGCTAAAGTTTATGCGCGTGCGTTGCCGCAATATTGAAACTACATCATTGGTTAGACTAAGATTACAGGTACAACAGCGATTTGATACTATGCGTTGTTGCTAGATTATGGCTAAACGATAAAAGGCAAATTTTTGGAGCAAGAGCCCATCTGGAACGATAAAATGAACCAGCTAGGTTTTCACACCTTGTCAGAGTAAAATTCAGCTAAACTCCGGTGGTTATAAAACGTCATTATTATCATTTTTTTAGACATTTAGACTTTAGATAATTTTGCAATAGTAGGACCCTTTGCATCACCGTATTCTAATTGTTGTAGACCCCCGTATTCTCATTGTTGTAGACCCAGATCGATCAAACCTCTGAATTGCAAAGCAAAATCCTATTAATTTACTCAAACACATCGTCCTACCATTAGTAACTGTAATATTCGCAGAGACCACTTTCTCTTAGTGTCATAGCCCCTAAGATGTGCATTTAAAAGATTATACCCAGTTATAACGTGCATCGCAATCTGTCTTTTCTGAGCTTACGTAAGATTACTTCAGGAAAGGAAATCCTTGTCTGCCTGCAATTTGTTCCCCCTCTCTATCGTCTAGCGTGTTGTCCATACAGAGAACGCACCAGCACGGTCGTTACTATGGAAGGAGAAACTGGAACACAAGGTTCCAGCCCAAACACCTTCAGTAATGGCCATTTCTTTGCAAGTCTGTCTGCAATTTCGTTACCCCTAATGCATGAGTGTCCCATGACCCAGGACAACCAGAGCACATTTTCAGCAGCTAAACAATTTTAATTTCTTATTGCATTCAAGAACAGTGGTTGACAACACCACCGGTTTGTCTAAAGCCTTAATTGCAGCCTGGCTGTCATTAAAAATCCAAATATTCCTTTCCCTAGCACTTTGTTCCACGAGATGTTCGGCACATTTACAAATTGCAACAATTTCTGCCTGGAAAATTGTTGCCTTGGACCCTAGTGCGAAGTACAATCTATTTGCATTATCTGTAACATCTCCTGCCCCAACTCTACCTTCACCATCTGTGTCCATGAGTGAACCATCAATATAGCACACAAGATCGCCATCTGACTGAGTTCTCTCATGTCTAACACAGCATTTCCTATTCCAATTGAAAAATCTTTAAATTCTGTCAGTTGGCATTACTATAGTATCACATATGCCTCGGGCGAATTTTTGCAACCTATAATATGCACTACCTCGCACTGAGCAAGCCATAGCCCGGTGGTTCTCAGGTGGTACTAATTTTCAACTGCCAGTTGATCAATAACGAGATCAATAGGTCTAATTCCCATAATGGCCTGAAGGCCTCCAGAGGAGCCGAACGGAGGAATCTGCAATGATACGACAGACCAGACTGTGAACCTTTAAAAATTCTTTCAAATAAGTTTTCAGTTTGCTTCTGTGCCCTGCCATAAGTTAGAGATGGAAGCACTACCGCAGTATGGAGGTAGGACATCGACAAATGTTCGTAGCGCCCAATTAACACCAACTGCACCCTTTATAGCAAAGAGAAGTTTTATTGCCTTCTGAGATGCCTGTTCAATATATCTCCAACTCATTTTTGAGTAGATACAATCCTAAATATTTTGCGCTATCAGAAGGCCTCAAATTAGTACCGTTCAAGGTTATGTCCCTATATTCAGCCCTTGATCTCTTACGAGTGATAACCATAAGATTCGTTTTGCTCGAACTTATCGAGAGACCTCTCCTACTATTCCAACGTAGCATCGAGTTAAGCGCATTTAGCATACTTCTACATGCCACACCCAACGACGTGGCCGAGCGCGCTTGGCTAACATCATCCGAGTAAGCAATACTCATACCACTCGATTTGTCAAAATAAGTCAAAAGATCGTACACAAGTAAGCTCAACAACAGGGGTGTAGTACATCTCCTTGCGGAAAACCCCTAGTAGCTCTGACAGTGGCAGTTGTCTTGCCTAGTTTTTCCCGAACAATGCTTGAGTTAAGCAGGTTACTTAGCCAGTTCTTAATATATTCCGGCAGCTGCAATCATCTGAGACTGGTTAAAATGTATTCTATCATAGCACAGTGAAAAGCTCCAGACACATCCGCAAAGACAGATACCACGAATTTGCCTTTGTGCATCTCCCCTTCAATCCAGGATGTGGTAGCATGCAGGGCCGAGATTGTACTCCTACCACGACACCTGTACGCATGCTGATTCCGATGTAGCGGATACTTGACCAGTCTAAACGCCTTTGAATGATGTAGTCCCTCTTGCCCGGTTGGCTATAAAAATTACATTAGATATCCTCCACTGTGACGGAATATACCCAAGCCTCATGCTATCTTTAAAGATACGCTGCAATAAATAAGCGAAGCATTCGCAGGATAGCGGAAGCATAATTGGATATGCACCGTCGACCCTTGGCGATTTGAAAATTTGAAAGGAACTGATCGCGCATTTGATTCTCTCTTTAGTCATCAAATTACTTATCTCCATGAGATCGCATATTTTTGATATCGTATGAGTCTCGTCCATTCTAGATGGCGGCGTGTTTGAAGAACGGGGACCGACAATGGAAAGTGAATAGACAGCATCGTCATAAGTGTCCCATAGTGGTCAGCAATGACCCGACCATCTACATTGATTACTCTACCCAAACTTGCTAAAGGCCTCATCTCATGTATCCTTTTCATACTCGGCCGTGCTATTAACCTTATCACAAAATCTTCTCCAACCCATTCTCCTTGCCTCATGAATTATCCGCTTATAAATGCACTGTTGTCTTCTATACCTGTAACCTTTCTGTCTCAGTCGGAAAGCGTCTGGCCTGATCAAAGGCCTTATGTACTTTCTTGCGCTCTGATTCTAACCCACGATTCAACCAGCGATTACTGTTTTACTATAAGATTTCTTCTGGCATGATGCTTTGCGCGAAGCTTCTGGTATACTAATCAGAAGAGTAACGGCTAGGTCCAGCTGGTCCGCCGTTATGATATGCTCTGGAAATTCAGCATCTAAAAGTTTCTCAGATATCAGTTGCGCAAACTTAGCACCGTCCAGACTTCTAATATTAAATCTACGTTGCTCAATCGTATCATCAACATTTACTGGTTCAAACTGACTATATCTGTAATGAGCTCCTGAATAGACCTCCGACACACACCAGCCGCTGGTCGCACCAGCAACTTAGCTATTTGCAAGCATTATATCCAGCACTTCCTTTCTAGCGCGTTTGACAAACGTAGGAATACATTCAACAGTGACCACATCCAAGTCTGTAGTCATCAAATAACTTAAAAGGTCTTTTCCCCTAACATTTACATTAGTGCTATCCCATATTATGTGTTGAGCGTTAGCATCACATTCTATGTTGACACAGATGTTCCTTCCATTTGTGTAATTTACCAATCTTATCGTTCTATGTGTCACCACATTACACCCAGCATCGTGTGGAAGATAGAGAAGCAAGGTACAACTCAACCCTGCGACCCCTACAAACCACTCTTTTTTCACTACTGTACAATGTTTGCTACATAGATGATTCATTTTAACTGTCGTTATGCTGTTTGACACAAAGACAGCTGTTCTTATTCGTTCTACATCATCTATAGCATAAAACAACGTACCTGTGGTCCTTGGTAGGCCTGCTGGGACCCCCTTATGCAGTACGGTTCCTGAATTAACCCTATTGTAAAATCACCACATTCGTTTCATCTTGTAGTTAACTCTAAAGAACCCAGTTTTGAATGCTGGGCATTTGTCTGATTAACTAACCTTAAAACTAGTCGGTAGTGGAACTACATTTGTGAGCTGAGCTTGGGTTGTGGCATTACGAATGTACTCAATTTTATGTTCTTGTAACTACATTGCATAGGGCTTTGTCATTGGTAAAAATATTATATTTGAATTCTTCGACCCAAAGACCCAATAATGGTTTGATCGAAACGATTCTCTTTCAATAAATAACACAAATATTGCAAAATTCTCTATTTTAGCTGCATAAAATTAACTAATTAGCTAATTACTAATTAACCACTCAAAATTTTTTTAATCCCAAATATCAGGTGCACACTCTGACATAATAGGCTTTCAAACAAAAAAAAAAGTTTTTTTAAAATCCTTTCAGTGGTTCTTGAGATCCGTCGGACCGAATGAACGGACCTTTTTACTTCCAGACAGAAAATAAAAACGCTTCGCCGAGCTCCGCTCAATTATATCGAGCGAAACCTCGAAATCAAGCTCTCTTGACAGTTCAGATTTCTCAACCTCCTCAACGAGGCGTTGCTTGAGTGCTTCCTCAGGCGTCATCCGCCTGGTCCTATTGTCAACCTCTGTAATCGCTACCTGCATTGAGGCAGCAACGGCTCCACGATAACTTTCAAGATGTCTAGGCCCTTTTGTTGAAGATTTTGGCCTCTCCAGCGTCTTCTTAGAATCTGGATGCTTGGCAACATCAGCAGACACCACTTTTTTGCCTTGCGTTTAGTGGCTCCAGATTGTTGTTGACCCTTTGGCCCTTGCCGCTTCTTGTCAGCCTGTTTCTAGCCTTGAGCATGGCTATACATGTCTATAGCTTTTTTGACCAGTCTTCTTGTTTTGGATACAAGTGTCCAGTCCCCTTGATCACGTGAGCGCGGTCCACGTCCCCAGTATCCCCGAAAGGTCCCGGTGCTGTGGGCCCGCGCTCAACGAAATTAATAGAATAGAACTGGTCACTGATACCCGTATCAGTGTACAGTTGAGTATTATGGTGGAGTATGTACCAATCATTATGTGTGAACAAATAGTGGAGATTTTAAAAAATTTTTAGGCAAACTGTTAATTCTAAAACTGGATTGTATGAATGTATCTCTTAAGGAAGCAACTTTGAGGGCAGTGAAATGCTTAGCGGATTCTTAAAAATCATATTTTATACGGAAAGGGCGAAGAATATCATTGGACTCCTCGCATTATGATGTTTTGTGAGTCACTTATAACGCAGCTTGTGATGTGTTTCTAAAAACGAAATTTTATCAATTTTTTAGTTATGAGAAACTAAGAATATTATAAATTGCGAATAGTGAGTGAAATGAGCGTAGCGAAGAATTTTCAATGCTCAGAGTGGTAAATTTGGGTGGCGTCCGTTTCTGGCTTTTATTGGATACCACTCATAACCTCATACTTACCTGGGCTGATTGGCTCTCGCGCTAGCTCATTCGAAAGCTTAAAACCTCTGTTTAAATCGTTTTAACGAAAAAAGAGCGCCGACGGACGCGGGTTGGGTCAAAAACGGGTCCGACAAACTACATTTGGCTGTATCTCCGCAGCCAGTGCAGTTATTTCGGCCAAATCAGGTTCATTTTGTAGAGCAATTAAAGATCTGTGAAACGGTTATAAAGCTTTCGAACAGTATAACCCCTTGGTGCCCAATTGGGGTCCAAAATGTTTTAAAAGGGCCCAATTTTGACCAATTGGCAATTTTATTTGGGGGGGTGGCAAAGGAAAAGACCAATATCTTCAACGTAGTTTTGACTAATACCACAGTGTTATTATATTGAAAACTACTATGTATAGGTATTTCAGGTGGCAGCGACAATCACTTAGCGCTCGTCGATTTGCGACCGCTTGGCATCAACGGCTCGCGGGCGGAATTCGTTTTGGACCTGGCAATGATTACGTGTAATAAAAATACTTGTCCCGGTGATAAGAGTGCTTTTAATCCTGGTGGTAAGTCTTATTTTGTTATCGACAAAATTTTTCCTCACACAAAATATTATGCCATCTGGAACGATCGTTGTAATTTCACTTTTAAAAGCGACACAAATAATTTTAATGATTTCGAAGACCATACCAATTCGATCTGAGTTTGTTTTGGAAATTAAGCGGTATAACACAAATGCCGTAATATCGATTACGACCACATCAGTGTGTTAGGCTCGATTTTTATTTGTGATTCGCTGTTTCTAGCAATACAATAATTATTATTTTTCCATCGTCCGTCAAAGCCACAGACATGCCAATTGTCCTATATTTCCTATATTTTCACTTTTTGTCCTATATTGTCCTATATTTTTGGGGTTTGTCCTATATCTCCTATATTTTTTCCTCCTCGCCAAAGGGTGCCAATGGTGCCCCTTTGCAGTTTTTGGAAATTTTCGATTACCAAATCGGAGAAAATGGTCAGCTTCTGCGTTCGCTTCGCTCGCGCAGCCGTCTGCCTTTTTATTACTTGTAGATATGTTGTTGGTTAAACAAAAAATCACTCATGTACACATTTGTTGATGTTGGTGCCGATACCAGTATACAACTGCAAAAACTCAGTGGGGACAAATAGAAGGCCGTGCGCCTGAATTTACGTCTCGCTCTTCTGGATCTAGTTGAGAAGTTAAAATCGTCGCTGCCGCTCAGCAATTCATTTCTGAAGGATGTGGCCTTCTTAAACACAGCAATATCTCCATCACCACCGAAACACCCGTTATGCGTGTTGCTATGGCTCTGCACGAAGCCGTGCCTCTCATATTGCCGATTGATAAAGTGGATGCTATTGGGGACGAGTGGCAACGTTTTGTTTCTGAAAACGCGGGTGATCGCCCTGCTGAAAACGTTCGTATAGATGACTACTGGTGTACTGCAACGTCGAAGGTCGACAGCGATGGTGGTCGACTGTATCCAAACCTCGCGACAGCAATTAAAACTATTTTAACTGTTGCACATGGCCAAGCAGAAGTCGAGCGCGGATTTTCGCTCAACAGTGATATTTTAGCTCAGAAACGCACCAGACTGAACGAAGAGACAATTGTCGCTGAACGGTCAGTGAAGACGTTCGTATCATGCATGTATGGATTATCCAATGTACACCAACTCAAAGTGACCAACGGTCTGATTCGTGATTACCTATGTCCTATATTTTTGGCAAAAATGTCCTATATTTTTTTGGGTGGCCGTTGGCATGTCTGAAGTTACATCTGAAGTTATATCGAAATTACATGTGGTTTTTGATATGTTGGCAACATTGGAAACATTTTTCCTATCCTAAATTAGCAGAACCAAATATTGTGTAATCGGAACCGAATTGAAATTTCGTTTAACCAAACTGGACCAAATATCTAAATATCATTTCGGGTTATATTGAACTTTACCTGTATATTTCTCTAGATTTTTTTGTACCATCCTTTGTGTCCTTTTTTACCATCCTTTCTTTTGTACCATCCTTTGTGTTATGAAAATTCAAATCATAAGAACGCTGTGGGAGTTCCTCAACCTGATGTTATTTACAACTTAAGAAACTGTTCGGCGTGCTTGACGACATGGTAAGGGAAGTTGTTGCGTCTAAGGCGAAGGCTGTCGCTTTTATATTCACGCTACGATGACCGCCGAAGTATCATCTCGTTGTGATTTGCTTTTCTAGAAAACGGTACTGCAAACGGTGAAGTTTCATACACCGAGCCTGTGGGGCTAGGTAATTTTTTAGTTACTGTAAAACTGGGGGGGGTTGCTAACACAGTAGTTTTTGTTTTGCTGTTAAGTTTCGCGAGTAACATGCTGTCATAGTTGTCGAACTTATTGCTAAATACGCTTAGTATAACTGCCTATGTGCTTACTATGGACAAACGTGGAAGTGTGGCGGTGTAATATTCAACTTTGGTTCTGTTTTCAGGAATACGCCTCGGTGTGCCGGCGATGACATCCCGTGGTGTTGTGGAGAAAGATTTCGAACAAGTCGCGGTTTTTTCGACCATCCTTTGGTCCTTTTTTCCATCCTTTCTTTTGTCCATCCTTTGTGTTTTGAAAACAAACAAAGAACGCTGGGGAGCCTCAACCGAGCACCAGAAAAAAACGGCCGCGCGACGACAGGAAGGGAAGGCGCAAGGCGAACGTCCTTTTATCACCTACGAGACCGCCGAAAAGACATCCGGATTCTTTTCTAGAAAACGGACGCAAACGGAAGCATACACCGAGCCGTGGGGCAGGAATTAGTACGTAAAACGGGGGCTAACACAGAGTTTTCTAGCGCGAGAACACCATAGCGAACACTAAAACGCAGATAACCCACACTATGACAAACGGGAAGCAAACAACGCTCAGAAACGCCCGGGGCCGGCGAACATCCCGGGAGAAAGACAACACACTTTGCCATCCCCCACCCCCACCAACACAAACCACCCACCACAAAAAACCCCCAAAACAAAACCCCACCCAACCCAAAACCAACAAAAAACCACACAAACCCACAAACAACAACAAACACCCAAAACCCAAAAACAATACACGAAGGTTAGTCAGTCTATTTTATTATAGCTTAAACTATTTTCGCATTATTGTATAGGTGTGTCGGCTTTAATTGCAGCAAAGTTTGACTTGCATCAAATAAACGTCTAGTTGAACTTTTGTAATAATTATTCATTTGCGCTTTGACGTGAAAGCAAATGTTCGGAGAATAACGAATGGCATTGTTTTAGTTAGGGAAATAGTCATTGTTCGCTAATGTTTTTTTTTATTTGTAAGCCTCATTGTAAACAATCTTTATTTCAAACATTCATTCATGGAATGAAATTCTTTTGACTTACGCGGATCGCATATTGTTTAGGCTTTGCGTGATACCTGCAGTCGCTGCCTGTAATAAGTGCAAAATAATTAATCGAAATGGAGTTCGATTTCACTTAAATTAAATTTGGATCGATTTGTATTTCAGCGTACCCAAATTATTTTAAATTTGTATATATTCGATTAAACGAAATTTCTATCGATTGTGATCGGCTTCGAATGCGCCTATTTTTGGCCGGGACTGAATAGCATCGAAGTGGAGGACCTAAAATGTGCATTGTGGTTAACGTTTGAAGTTTTCGCTTTTACTGAATTGTCTTTTCTTTTTGTTTTGTTCAGGTGTTGAACTGACTCGTAAAATTAATTCCACCGCTGCATCGAAACAGCTCAAAGATTTCAAACAAGAAGCGGCGAAACCGGATTATCAGTTGGAAATTGATCAATTACGCAATCGTGTTGTTATGTTTGCTCGGTCATTTTCAATGCCTGGCTATGATGATTTCTGAGCCCATAAGCTTGTTTAGGACTGGCACTCACAAAAATTTATAGGTTTAATCAATATAAGTTTGATTGGTCGGTAATTTTGATGTAAACATGAAAATAATTTTAGATTTATACTGAAATTTATGTTGTGCTTTTCGGATTTCGCCAAACTGAGTTAGAATTACATGTTGGGTTGTATTGGCCATTTTCTACAGAGACTTGTATAGGTCGGAAAACGGCTTATAAATGTTGCAATAAAATGGAATTTGCCAAAACGCACGATTAGCTAAGTCCACTACAATCCCTGGCAGAAATGGCTGGCCCGCTCTTATCGAGCAGACTTTCAGCTAACATCGAACAATGTTGCGAACAACAAAACAGAAAGTTTTTCGAACGGCATTTTTGTATTTAATAGTTTTTTTGTTTGCATGTTTTTCATTTTTGATTACGGTTCACAGATACGGTCGAACACTGCTATCGAACAGATGTCGAATACTTCGAGGAAAGAATATAGTTTTTGAACAAACATCAACAGATTCTGGAACAGTCATTTCTGTCGGTACTGTGTGTTACTGACTAGACATAGTTGAGCGAGATCAGTAGAATCACAAAGTTTCTATGATTAAACGACAAGGACAGCGAGTTTGACAAAATGACGAATGTGAGTGTTACAATAAATACAAAAAATTAGCTTTTGTTTTCACAATAGTATTGTTATAATAATTCATTCAATTCTGAGTGAGTGATAAGAGCGAAACGAAAAATCTTACTAGCTGTGACAGTGGTGAAATTTGACAATTTCCGTTATAGGGTTTTGTTGTTAGGGAGACACTCATAACTCAACAACTTTGGCTGGGCGGACTAATTCGAGCGATAGCTCATTTTGCAAGCTTGAAATCACTATATATGTCCTTACCTAGTTAATAATAACGCCCTACTGAAAAAGCTGTCCTATTGGGCTTGGGTCGGGTTCCAAACAGTCCCAAGTATCACGTTACTTATAACACGACAACCGGCTTAGATATCTCTTTGAAATTTGACATTTCGTAGGGCAGGTGAGCTTCTATACTATGGTATGTAGCGCTTTTTTACACGGTTTTCGTAGGATGAATGATTTGAATTAAAACAATTATGTTCTAAAATGGGCCACGAAACCCAAAATACACGAAAATCGTAATGTCTCTACATCCACTTGCGATATGTGGGCGCTTTTGGTCTCATTTTGTACAGCAAGTCATTCTCTATGTATCTACAAAAATGGTATGCTGCAGAGTTCGGTCAAAATGTGTTTTAATTAGGCCGATGGGACCCAAAACACACGAAAATGGTAATATATTTTCAACCGCTCGTGCTTTGTGTATATTTTTGGTCTTATTTTTAAGAGCAATAAATTTATTTTCTACGTACCTGAATGAGCCGCCATTGTGATTATTTTCGCTTCAGGGTTGTGTCAAAAAAGGGTTTTCAATGGGCCCATGGGATCCAAAATATACTAAAACGATAAAAATAACTCCATAACCGATCCAACTATATGAGTGGTTTTGGCGTCAGTTTATAGAGTCATTTTACGTAGTAATTTCCAATTTAGTACTCACTATTGTTGTCTTTCTGAATTACATATTCAACACTCAGAATTCGCCATATTGGCTATAAGACAAGCTACTAGTTATTTGTACAACGGTTAAATCAACGTGGCTTTACCCCTGATTAATAGTCTGTTGGTTGTTATACTGTTACATTTTGTTGTTCTGAAAGGTCTTGCTATTCATAATCTTAAATTTACATTGTTAACATAGTCCTTTGTGATTTTATTAGGATGACGTTAGTTGCTCTGTTTCTTGCAATCTTTTTACAAGAAACCGAATAGTGGATAAATTTTCGGAATGTGACTTTTTTAAATTATAAATAACGTAAAACTATATTTGGTCAGTATGACCATCGGCGAGTTTGCAATGAAGTATTGTGTTCGGAATGCAATTTCGATGCGTTTAGATGATGCTAATGGGTTTGTAATCGTTCGTTGATTATCGCAAAACAACGCGGACCGACTCATTTCGTCTAAACGGGGATCTTTCTACGTGAGATTTTTGTGCAGTTACGTTTGTTTGTGACGTTGAAGGTTGAGCAAATTCACCGAGTTTTATAGGATAAATCTTGTAAATGTATTGCATAGTTTAAAAAAACATTTACAGTCACGCTCAGAAATATGAAAACAAATTTTCGCGATTTATTCGCGAATAGGTTTTTTAAACCTCTAGCTTAACTCTAGCTCCGTCTAGTCAAGTAACTCTTGCGTTTGCTGTTTAGCTGCATCTGGATTTCGTCTGATATAATAAGGACCAAATATTGTAATAATTGTTTGGGAATGTAACTATTAAATAGCATTTCGTTCTTAATACATTCTTTTATGATTGTGCATTTCGCTGGCTGTGCCTTTGTTTTTTTATATTATTAATACGTACATTGAATATCTTGACCAATTTTATTTAGATTTAATAACATCCTTCGGTTATAAAATATTCTATAACACGACTTTTATGGGGAAACTGCATAATACTTAAGTGTTAATACACTACACTTCTCTTTAGCTTGTATATCAAAAAAACTCGATGGTAGCAAGAACAGTCCGTAACCTGTACAGAATTTGATAGACGGTGTGCAGAATGACCTGAGCTTGCGCAATTCATACTGTGTTTGACTGGATACCGTTTAAGCTGTGTAGTTTACGCTACAGGAGCGCAGTAGTTCAAGCGGCGGGGACATTATAACGTGAAAACCGGATAATAATTCAGGTGTTGAATGGTTAAATATCGACCTCATTCATTGAGCTTCCTATTTTTATCGTGGATTTCTGACGATTCGAAACAAGTAGTTTGCCTTCAGGAAGATGTTTTCCATCTTTAGAGAACACAGTTGATTATATGTGCGTTATTGTCGTAAATGGCTCAATTTTGTATCGAAATTATATATGCGTTCAAGTTTGGGAATTGTAGTTTAGTAAAAAAATTTTCAATAAATTTTCCTCTCCTTGTTAATCGTTTTGTGTTGTATTGTTGGAACAGGTTGTATATCGAAGTTTTGACCAGTTTAAAAACGTCGTCCTTAGGTAAAAACAACGTCCAAGGTCGAGGTGAGTTTCGAAGGCGCAAGTAGTGCTGCCCTTGGAATACTAAGCGTTAGCCTAACCTAAAGCGTCACATGTGGTTGTAAATTATACTAATCCTAAAATGGGAGGGGGATGTCTTCTTGTCCTCCAGTTTTCCGCACACCGCTGTACTGAGTTGCCTTGGATAATTATTTGGCAACCAAACGGTGGGCCAGCCTAGTTACGCCTTGATTACAAGGCTACTAAATCACGTAACATGTTTAGCTTGTGTATGCCGAACAGGTGAATATTTCGTCATTGATCATCGCAGCGACATTGTGAGGCCATTTATAACGTTACGTCCCTTTGTTTAACTTGGGCTATAGATTAGTGTGTACCCGTTCAAGCGACGGCATAGAACTATTCTTTTCCATTTTGCCAACCTCCTTGGTTTGTGTTTTGAGAGCTGGAACTAAATTTTCTCCGAGTCTCATATTGCCGAGATTTCCAATGTTAAATATGAGCGTCGAGCTTAGGAGTGTGTTGCAACGAAGAATATTTTATTTGAATCAAATCAGTATCAGAAGTTTTGCGTTATGTGGTTATACAGAATGAGAAGCGCCGGTTACCAGCCAACGTTCCCAGGGTGGAACATAAGTTTAGAGTAGAGATGCAATGTTCACATAGATGGGATACAGCGTAGAATTAGCAGTTGCTTATGTTTGTTTTTTTATCAGTAAATTTTACGCACCAACTACATAGCTAGCGTATAGTGGTCAATGAAAACTCGTCTAATTAGTGCGTTGTGGGTTCCACTGGATTTTTTGTACGCCCCACACGATGGACGGTCGATATCGTAAAGAATAGACGTTTTTTTAGTTATCCTGGCAGTTTAATGTCTAGCCCACTTCTCATTAGAAGGTGTCGCTATAAGCAGGTATGTTCCCACAGTGGAACGTTTGTGGGCGCAGCAACTGCTGGTTTGGTAAATTGTGCTTAAGCTTTCGCGGTGTGTTGTAATTGATGGTTTAGAAAAATTATTTTTTGCATTTACAATTTTTCGTATATGCACTTCAGCGTTAAATTCAATAATGACTGAGTATTTGGCATTTGCCTGAGCCTAGTCTAGATGTGTCAGACGAAGACAATATCGTTGAACCGGCTGATGTTTCTGTACAACTGGAACTTTAGACAGCATTGGAGTAAGATGGTGTTGGCAGTGGGACGTACCCGAATATCATGAATCTGGAAGTGCGAGCTAAAATGTTGCTTCTGAAACAGTTCTAAAAAGCAGCAACGACAATCAGTAGATGCATCAGCTGTTATATGGTTGAATTTTATACGGTTTTCTCATCCAATGCTATGCGAATTTCCAGAAATAATGGGCAATAAGCAACCTACATGGTACCTAGAAAAGTTTGACAAATCTCGCCACACGGGTACCAGTGTTTCGCAGCTCATATCTTGCGACACAGGCTGCGCATAGAAAAATAGCTCAAAGAGATTCGACTTCGCTGACCACGATTTTTTATGGTGCCACTGTATTGGCCGTCGTGTTCTGGATATGGTTCGTCGACTCTTTACCACAAATAGTGATTTTTTAATTTTCGACATGTTATTCTGTGTAAAGATAAATATAATCATCTGGTTGTGGGCCTTGTCCAGGATGCATATTTCATAGGTTTTCAATGGATTTAGGGTGAATGAACCCGATTTCTAGATTGTAGTTTGTATTCAGTTTGACTTCTAGTTTGGTTACGTATTGCATACAGGTCACCAAGCATTGTCTATAAAGGATTTATGGCTGGCTTAATACGATGGTTTAGTCATCTAGAGTCCACAACGAGTTTCTTAGTCTTTTCAGACGTTTTCATTCGGTTTGTGTCAATGAACCCAATTTTCAGAAAATAGTCGGCATTCAGCAGTGTGGTACATGGCATCGAAAATATTCTATATAGGAGTTCTTTGGTATATTGAATTGAATGATTTGGTTTTCTAGAGTTCAGCGTGCATATTCCACGGGTTTTCAATGGGTTTGGGTCAATTTTCAGGTCAACTCGATTTTCAGAATATAGCCTGTCAGTTGCGTATTGCGTGCATGTCACCAAGAAATGTCTATATTGAATTTTGGTTAGGCTGAATAAGATCGTTTAGTAATCTATAGTCCAGCACGAGTATTTTGCCCTTTCAGGCGTTTTCATTGGGTTTAAGATCAATGAACCAAAATTTCCAGAAGTTAGTCTGCACTCCGCAGTTTGATACATGGCATCAAAAATAGTCTATATAGAGGTTTTTCGGTATACTGAAGGCAATGATTTGGTTATATAGAGTCCAGCATGCATATTTCATGGGTTTAGGGTCAATGAACCCGATTTCCAGAGTCTTCAATTGTTTCGTTACATATTGCGTACAGATCAGCAAGAATTGTTTATATAGGTTTTCCTTTTAGGCTGAGTAGGATAGTTTGGTTATAACGAGATCAGCAGAAATACTTGATGCTTTGTTAGTTGTTGTCGGTGGGTCGACGAGGCTTAACGATTTTCAGTGGGTTCTGGTTCAATAGGTTTTAGGATTGTACATTCATCACACACAGCCTGTTACAATCTAATGTGATTGAAAAAATGATTACTTAAAAATGAAACCATGCTTGCTTCGTTTCACTCTGGCTTGCGAGTTACTATTGCGCATGCATTGATAACAATGTCATAGTTCTGTAGATTGAAGTGTGGATTAGATTGCTGCTTCTGTTCAACATCAGTACATCGGAACTAGTACTATTTTTGTCGGAAAATGGAGCCTGTTTTCACCTCACGTTTTTGGCGTTGCATTGTTTTCATCTATTTTGACTCTGTGCATCTCTGCGGTTAAGCTGGGTTGCGTAGAGTCATTTTTTTAGAAATAAATTCAAACACTACCGTTGGAAATCCATTACTAACCAAAGACATCAAAAGTCTCGGAATTACCACGTTTAGGTTGAAACAGAGAAATAAAGTAATGCAGAGCAATATCTGAACAACATAGATTTTGTACGCGTTAGGGGTGATGTAGCTATGGCGTTGTTGTAAAATGTAAGCTGTTTTTCGAGGTTGGTTGGGTTAAATATATATTTACGTTTGTTGCACTGGGCATATGCAGTGTATACAACATTGCGGTTTGTCATGTAACCGATTAGTTTGATGAATGGCTATTGAATGAAGTATAAAGCGTACAGTACCCGCCAAAAATGACTGTCGCTCGCTCGCGACTCGCTCGAAATAAATTTATTTTAAAAATGTAATTTTCTATTAATTTAAATAGCTGCGAAATATCGAGTGAGCCACTCGCTCGCTCGAAATGTGATGGTTATTTTTGGCGAGCACTGTACTATTAAACGCGGACATTTGACGAATCAAAATGAACAATAACAAAATATTGTGAATAATTTATTATTTCTCGCTCAAGGAAAACATTTAGCAATTTAGGAAAATATCAGAAAAAATATTGCAAAATTTATTTAATTTTGGCGGTGTCCTCATTACTGTTGGAGATCAGACAGAAAAGTGCTGCGTGGCTGGGAAATGTAAAATGGTGTATTTCCGAGGATTTAGTTCAGTATGGGCACACCGGTAGTTGAGAGAATACAAGGATAAAGGCGATGACGTGCTAGAAAGCTTAGTGCTTCCCAAAATGCACAATTAAATACGATTATCTATAATAATTATTAGATACAACTGTCTAATAAATCCGTATTCAAAAGTACCGACATACGTTGATAACATTGTTGTTCACCGATAGATATGAAAGTGTTTTTGCCCCATATAATGTCATAGTACCATACATTATTGAGCTGTGTTCGTATCATGATTTAGTGCTGGTCGCTTGCTCGAAAAACTGCACTTATTTCTACTAGATCCACTATATTGTCGGAGGATACTTCGCAATTTCATTATTCTTATCACGATGGTTTTAGGAATTTAATATTACTATTATTCATTCCTCTTATTTCAATAATTATGTCCAGCACTTGGAACTAGTGATGAAAGCTGGGTCCGATGACTGGATCTATTTCATGGTTTTAGGAATTTAATATTACTTATTCATTCCTCTTATTTCAATAATTATGTCCAGCACTTGGAACTAGTGATGAAAGCTGGGTCCGATGACTGGATCTATTTCTACGCGTTGTCGGCTTCGTTTCTGGCTTCGCTTGGGCTTCGTCGACTCTGCCCATCACGCTTCAAATGCTTTGTGTCAGGATTTCTTGGGCTCATTTTGGTCCTGATGGTTTGTGGTCGTTCAATAGTCTACTCGCAAATTTTAATTCTGGTCAACGTTGCTCTTGTCAAACTAGTCAGTGTTCGGTAAGAGCTAAAAGCAAACCGTTTGTTTTTGTTTAAACGCTCTCCTGGAATTGGTGAATGAAGTTCGACAGTTGGGCTACCTGGACACCAGCGACTTTTTATTATCAAGTTGTACATTCTAGTTAACGAACATTTAGTTATGGCCAGGATTTGTTGCCCAAAAATGCCTGCACACTGACGCAGTATCACCCCCAAGTGTTCTAGTATTAGCATTTCGTCCCTGTGCGCACTTATTTTTGTTCGTGGTCGTATTTTGAAAGATGATTTAAGTGCTGCAATGATAGCTTCACAGAATTATTACCAGACTTAGCCAGTACCAGAGGTTTAAACGATCGAATAAAACCTGGTAATAGTCCAGTAAAGGTTGTGTTACGGTTATGTCTTGCATAACGTACGAAAATATGAATCAGGTTGTGGTAAAGAAGAAATTGCTCATGGTTATATATACATCTATATGGCGACCGAAGAGTTACGCAAATTATATCAGTCACATTGAACATGAACCAGGTTAAAACCTTGAAAAACATAAAAGGTGATAGAAAATCACATTTAATTTCCGCATTCTACTGGTAACTGAGAATTTGATCTGTTCCTGAAAGCTACGTACAGTAGTCGGAAAAAATGAGCGTTGGTGGTTGGATGGTCATTCGACGTTCGTTCGAAACAACAGAGCTGTGTTCGAATTTTGTTCATGATCTGTTCGAGATTTGTTCGCAACTAACAAAATTTTGTTTCATTTCTGTTCGATGTTCGTTTGTTCGAAACTCGACAGGCAATGTTGCAGTTACCCAGCGATAAATTTAATAATATTATATTAATATTTTGATCACAGACTTGATAAAAGCACCACCACCACATCCTTTAGAGTCGATTGGTTCCATCGCCTGTGCAACGGGTTCGACTGCACCATGATTTCTTGTGATGGATTTTTTGTTGGACCATATTTTAACGGCCGGGTGCCCTTCCAGACGCCACCATCTAGTATAAGTTATGGTCCTAGCCTATGGTGTAATCACCTGACCCACTAGTCAGCGGGGACTTTTTGTCGTGGTTTGTTACCCACTAGTTAGTTTTTATCTCCTGGACTAACAACCCGTAGCCTTTGGGTAAAACCCTTATTCCGCAAGGCAGCGGAGGTCTGGTTATTTTATCAGGCGCCAAACACACGCCTGCCGCCAGAGGCCCTTTCGGTTGGAATTCAGTCTATGCCACGAGGAGGCAAGGGCTTGACTTGTCAGAGAGAAGCGATGGGTAGCGCTCGGACATTGTACACCTTTTAAGTGACGTCCTACATCTGACCAATAGACTTGATAAAAGCACGCTTATAATAATTATTAATTATATCATTGACTAAATTTAAAATAGAAAGTCCGCAGTTGACACGATGTGTATGGTTTATGTTCATGTGTTATAAGTTCGATTTCCGCTCAGTTCTTCATTTTTATAGCACTTATTTCAAGCGTTCTTTCATATAAATGTCTATATAACAAACATAATGAAGTACTTTTGTAAGATCGAAAACGGAGCAAATTTATATACTTCTTGCTGTAATAAATATTTATGTACTTTAGGTATTGTCGGATACATTATTGTCGTAGTGAAGAACTACTGGTGAGCAGGAGTATTGTTTACCATGACATCTGGGAAAAATTTTGGGCATTATATCGGATATCCATGTCTATCGCTAAAAGGATGTTTATTGATGTTAATAATGTTAATGTATCAAGGCGTTGTTGGCTCAGCTGTTTTTGGTTTAGTTATTTGATGAACATTATGTTTTCGTACACCTTGGCTGTGGCAATGAAACACGGTTAAGTTAAGTATTGTTATGCCGTTTCACTACGCAGTTCGCTGACCTAGGATTAATTTTATGTGATGTTCGCGGATGACTCCAGCTAGCGATGGCTTTTTGCACTCAGGTTGGTGGTTAAACTTTCAAACCATGTTCCTTGAGACGATGCCCACGGTGTTACTATGTGTAATGAAATGTACCTACGATATGTGCCAGAAATGACCGTCGCATTTCGAGCGACCAGTGCTATAACATAAGGCGAATATCGAGCGAGTATTGGTTGTTTCTGTTGAATTATGTATATACATTGTTGTTTAGATGAAATTATTATGATCATTATGCAACTATTAGTATCATTTTTTGAATTTCAGATATGTTCACATTGCGAGTTTTGTATTTTCTTTTTCGTATTTGGCTCTCTTTCGTTCGGTCGAGTTCCTTGGTCTGCCATTATATCCGCCTCACGCAAATGCTGTTCAGCTATTTGTTACACTTCGGGTATGTAAAATTATTGCTGGTTGTCATATTAAAATCTATTATGTCTTTGTTTCATGAGCTAAAACTTTGCTCTCGTACCGCAGCAGTAGGCTGTTTTTGCGCTGAGTAAAAGCTGACCACTGTATAAACAGGCTCAGCTCCCTCTCACCCCAAGCGCCGAAGACGTAGCGTCGGCTCAGCACCTCCTTACTATTACTAATACTCGTTGATACGAATATTTTTACGTGTATTTAACACTGAACTGTTAATACAAGCTCCAGTTAAGGAAGCACCTTTTCCTGGTTCACGTCAATAGCCGTTGGAACATCGGCGGTTTACTATTACCATTGGCCGGAGTTAGAGCACTCATTGATATTTTTTAAATCTGACTTGATGATAAAGATCCAAGAAGTAGCCAACACCCTCGGAAAACAAAACTTCCAAAAACAAATATTCGTGCGTCCGCCACCCCGCTAAATTTTGCGCATTCACGTCATGACTGGGTAATTTGGGGATTGACAAGCCTTAAAGTAATCATTGTTTAGCGGTCGGGTTATTATCATTGTAATGTCGCTTCACACTGTTCACTCCTACTGACATTTTAGCTGCCGCTTGCAGACTTCTTATTTCACACCTCAAAAGAACTTTTCACGTTGGCTGTTTGTTTATCACGCATCCCCATGGCAGCGGTCCTATCAGCTGGACTATAATTCAAATGCAAAAATCAAAATTACTCAAACCTTTGCCAAAAAAATTCACAATTTTCATATTAGTATAAATTAAATTCGTATAGCAGAGAAGGCTGAACTGAAACTATGTATTAGAACTGAATAATTTGGAGTACAACGATAGCTGCTGCTCAGAGTACTTTTGTGACAGTGTGTTTAAGATCGTGAGATGGCCTGTCTCTCAAAACACAAAACGCTTGCAAGACAGCGCTACCGACCGCACCGTTTGATTTTTGATTTCTACTTGTTTACACTGTCGTACTGTTTTTGTTTGTTTCAGGTGATCGGGTTGGCGTATGAATGTCATGACTCAAACGGAGCGATCAATGCAGCCCATTCGATATTTGATCTCTACTCATACTTAACCAGTTTCATTGGTATATTTTCAGGTTGGTGGAATACGATTGTTACGTGCTCGATCGACGCAAATTTGTACAACTTAGTCCTAGTTGATTTGTCGAAACGTGAAATTGATTACCCAATTCGAATTTCATATCTCAGTACAAGTCCGCTGTGTAACATTAATAGAGTTTAGGTTTATTATTCAGAGACTTACACGGGTTTATTCTTCATGCCACTACGTGCGGTAGTATTATTCTTCATGTATTGTGTCTTTGGAAAATGTAGGTATTTCCGTGGTTCCGGTGGAGCCTCTCAAATAAGAGTCGTAACTTCGGAGCCATTCTTATAATAGGTGTATACTGTTTTTCGGGTTTGGATGTAGTAAATAGTGTGCGCAGTATGCCACATAGATGTCGCTTGAAGCCCTTCGTCCATTTCGCGGTTCTGGCAATGAGTGGAGTCGGCTCTCATGATCAAGTCTGATCCCGTGTTCTGGAGGGAAGGTCAATAGGACAGCAAGTATTATATATATTATATGTTAATTTATCATAATATTTTTAATAATAACCAGTGCAAAAAGTAACTAATTGACATTTTTGGCTAATTTGTATTACGGACAGTATTATTCATAATTTTTGAGCTCTATCTGATAGCTGTGTTCTCTAGTGTGCAAAACTACTCAATTACTCCGAAATGATTGTGGTTACAATAACTAGTTAAAAAATATTGTAACTTTTGTAGAACAAAACATCAGCTAGCTGCACTCACTGTTTGTTAGCTACTTGTTGCACTATCTGGGACTATTTCCTGACAAAAGCTATAATTGTAAAAAAAACATCTATATAGGTCACAAATACTTCTCTTAGTGTCAGGTTCGTGTACCTCATTGTGTACCAAATATTGTAACTTTTGTAGAACAAAACATCAGCTAGCTGCACTCACTGTTTGTTAGCTACTTGTTGCACTAGCTGGGACTATTTCCTGACAAAAGCTATAATTGTAAAAAAAACAAATACACAAATACTTCTCTTAGTGTCAGGTTCGTGTACCTCATTGTGTACCAAATATTGTAACTTTTGTAGAACAAAACATCAGCTAGCTGCACTCACTGTTTGTTAGCTACTTGTTGCACTAGCTGGGACTATTTCCTGACAAAAGCTATAATTGTAAAAAAAAACAAATACACAAATACTTCTCTTAGTGTCAGGTTCGTGTACCTCATTGTGTACCAAATATTGCGCATGTTCAGCCAGTTTTGAACAACAGTACGGTTATCGTTGTAGTAATACCGTTCGAAGCCAAGAATATCACTGATTACATCATAATATAGCTACTACTGTTTTGTACTTTTAGTTTTCCATTCCATAAAAAAGTTTACGTGTTGAGTGCATATTAATATTTTATTTAATTCTGAGCCAGTCAGTGAAGCGAAGAATTCTGCAAGCCTCTGCAGTGGTGAAATTTGGCAGTGTCCCTTGTTGGGTTTTAGGATCATACGCATAGCACAACTTTGGTTGAGCGGGTGGATTTGCGCAATAACTCATTTTAAAGCTTGAAATCAGTATTTGTGGACCTTTAGTTAACTTCGAAAACCGATTCCAACATCTTCCTCCCCGAAAGAGCTGGCCAAAATGGCTCGCGCCAGTTCCCGAAAAGGTCAAAAAATCATATCACTTATTATAACTCGACAACCGTTGTAGATATCCGACATTTTCGTGGGAGCGGAAGACAACATTACCACTTTTGCCATGTCAACTTTCGTTCTGAATTTTTGTTTCTTTTTCAATCCAGCTTTATATTTCGAGTTGGAACGAAAGTTGGGAAGGGAGGCGGGTGTTTGGACAAATATGGGAAACTTGACCTTTCGCCTTCCCCCCTCCCGGGTCATTTCACGCTACGATGACCTTTTGGTCGGGGGGGTAAAACTGGATATTTTGGCCAGTAGCACGTAAACGTGCAGGGAACTGATAAAAATGTTATTTGCGCTAGGAAGCTTCATTAGTTAGCTAGTTCAAACAAAAAAATTTTTCGGCTTCACGCACGCCGTAAGAGGCTGGACATCCACATAAGTCCCAAATTGACAAATCGTAATGACTAATTTTACGACCTCTTTTTTTCGGGTAGTGTCGTGGTTCCGTGTTCGAAGTTATGGCCCAAATTCTTTTCTATGCAGGATTAGTCAGGTCTACACAACATTTTTAATTGCACGATTTTGAAATCTACTCCAATCATGCAGAGTGACAGCTGTCGATATGGCATGAACCCCAGTTTTACCCCCCCCCCGACCAAATTCCTTTTTTGGTCATTGCTCGTTACTTATGCATGGTACATAAACGTTGTTCATATATAATACCTGTCCCCTGGGTGCCTTTTGAAGAAATATTAACCCAGGTGCTTGCTGTTACTTACCCCAGCGCTAGGGTCAAAACGTCGATTTTAGCACATTTGATTACCCCCCCGACCGTTGCTAGTTAGGGGTATGGTGGAGTCAGTAGAAGTCAATTAATTTGTCTGGTATGGTTCTTTCCAATCACGAAGCGAATGGTGAAACGACCTGAGCTCTATCTCGCGCCCGACCTGTTGATCTCAGGCTTTTACCCACCCCCGACCACACTTTTACCCACCCCCGACCACCACCAAAATGTGGCAAAATCGAACATACGATGTTATTTCGAGGAAATTTCACGCTTTTGGTTCATAATACATTGTGGCAATACATTTGGACGACATATGTCGCAAAATTATTTTTTTTTTAAATTCTAAATTTACCCCCCCCGACCATGGTCTCAGGCATGTACACTGGCAGTTGATATGGGCTGCCATTTTGTACCCTCATAGTGGAAATTGTGGTATAGAATATCTTACATACCGTTTTCAAGTTAACTCTGCTGGTTAAACACGGTGGAATTGGCCATTTCACATTTTTAACCCCCCGCCCCCCGACCACAAGCTACTTCCGGCATTCTAACATATCTGGCAAAGTATATGTTTTGAATTTTTTTGCATAACACTTCCCCCAGGCTAAACTATCGATATAAATAGCTACCGTGTATGGCCGTTTCGTTTCCATTTAATAACTGGTATAAATCGGCACCCCCGTGTTTTAAAAGTGTTAAATTTGACCCAAGAATAGGCATAAACAGCTTAATTTTTGATATACGGAGTTCCGCATAACATCATTTTGACCGCGCTGACGGGCTGAACGAGATACGATAACAGAATCGAGGCTAGATTCAACCTGGAGCATACCAGAGGCCATTTTATGGTACCTTGCGGAGCAGCAGGGGTGGTATTTGGGAAGCCATAGCATAAAAACGGTTAAAAAATTTACTATAACGACCTCA
>JASANE010000619.1:0-19507 GCA_030248225.1 Trileptium ribeirensis
CGAAAAAGAGCAATCATCTGCATAAAATTTGAATCAATTTTTTCCACAAACAACTGCATGTTATACAAAAATGATAACGGACTGCTTAATTTAGGCTAATTTGAGCTACAAAATTGTTTAACCTAAAACCACAACTGCTCACAACAAGCTAATATTGTATCGAAAATATACTATTTTGTCATCATTTTAACATCACGTTCGATTCCCTTGCCACCACCACGTTTACCAATCCACATTGGCCATAAAAATGCTTTAATATATAAATGTGGATAACAGTTTGAGTTATTGGCACAAGCAGTTTCAAGCGTAGCTAGCAGCTATCTGTCATCACTATATTTAGTCACGTTGCAAATCACTAAGAACAACATTTGCCGATACCATGTCGGCCATAAAAAATGCTTAATCATTCAAATGCGGATAACATTCGAGTCTTTGGCACGAGCAGTTTCAAGCGTAGCTAGCATATATCTGTCATCACTATATTTAGTCACGTTCAAGTCACTTTGAGAACAACGTTTGCCAACCCACATCGGCCATAAAAATCCTTTAATATATAAATGTGGATAACAGTTTGAATCTTTTGGCGCGAGCAGTTTAAGACGTATGCTAGCAGCTATCTGTCATCACTATATTTAGTCACGTTCAAATCATTAGAACCACGTTTGCCAATCCATGTCGGCCACTAAAAAATGCTTAATATTCAAATGCGGATAACAGTCGTGTTTTTGGCACAAGCAGTTTCAAGCGTAGCTAGCAGCGGCTATCTATTCATCACTATATTTAGTCACGTTCAAGTCACTTAGAATAACGTTTGCCAATCCACGTCGGCCATAAAAATGCTTTAATATTCAAATGCGGATAACAGTTTTCGAGTCTTTGCCACCAGTTAAAGCATATCACGTTGTCTGTCTCACTATATTTAGTCACGTCAAACACCCAGTTTGCCAATCCTTGTTGGCCATAAAAAATGCTTTAATTAGCATATCGGTATCCAAAAATGTCATCGCTATATTTAGTCACGTTCAAGTCACTTAGAACCACGTTTGCCAATCCACGTCGGCCGTAAAAATGCTTTAATATTCAAATGCGGATAACAGTTTGAGTCTTTGGCACTAGCAGTTTAAAGCGTAGCTAGCAGATATCTGTCATCACTATATTTAGTCACGTTCAAGTCACTTAGAACCACGTTTGCCAATCCACGTCGGCCGTAAAAATGCTTTAATATTCAAATGCGGATAACAGTTTGAGTCTTTGGCACTAGCAGTTTAAAGCGTAGCTAGCAGATATCTGTCATCACTATATTTAGTCACGTTCAAATCACTTAGAACCACGTTTGCCAATCCATGTCGGCCATAAAAAATGCTTTAATATTCAAATGCGGATAACAGTCGAGTCTTTGGCACGAGCAGTTTAAAGCGTAATTAGCATATATCTGTCATCACTATATTTAGTCACGTTCAAGTCACTTAGAATAACGTTTGCCAATTCACGTCGGCCATAAAGATGCTTTAATATTCAAATGCGGATAACAGTTTGAGTCTTTGGCACTAGCAGTTTAAAGCGTAGCTAGCAGATATCTGTCATCACTATATTTAGTCACGTTCAAGTCACTTAGAACCACGTTTGCCAATCCACGTCGGCCGTAAAAATGCTTTAATATTCAAATGCGGATAACAGTTTGAGTCTTTAGTACGAGCAGTTTCCAGCGTAGCTAGCAGCTATCTGTCATCACTATATTTAGTCACGTTCAAATCACTTAAAACCACGTTTGCCAATCCATGTCGGCCATAAAAAATGCTGTAATATTCAAATGCGGATAACAGTCGAGTCTTTGGCACGAGCCGTTTAAAGCGTAGTTAGCAGATATCTGTCATCACTATATTTGTCACGTTCAAGTCACTTAGAACAACGTATACCAATCCACGTTGGCCATAAAAAATGCTTTAATATTCAAATGCGGATAACAGTTTGAGTCTTTGGCACGAGCAGTTCAAAGCGTTGCTAGCAGCTATCGGTCATCACTATATTTAGTCACGTTCAAGTCACTTAGAATCACGTTTGCCAATCCATGTCGGCTATAAAAAATGCTTTAATATTCAAATGCGGATAACAGACGAGTCTTTGGCACGAGCAGTTTAAAGCGTAATTAGCATATATCTGTCATCACTATATTTAGTCACGTTCAAGTCACTTAGAACAAAGTTTTCCAATCCACGTCGGCCATAAAAATGCTTTAATATTCAAATGCGGATAACAGTTTGAGTCTTTGGCACAAGCAGTTTAAAGCGTAGCTAGCATCTATCTGTCATCATTATAATTAGTCACGTTCAAGTCACGTAGTACCACGTTTGCCAATCCACGTCGGCCATAAAAAATGCTTTAATATTCAAATACGGATAACAGTCGAGTCTTTGGCATGAGCAGTTTAAAGCGTAGCTAGCAGATATCTGTCATCACTATATTTGGTCACGTTCAAGTCACTTAGAACCACGTTTGCCAATCCACGTCGGCCATAAAAATTCTTTAATATTCAAATGCGGGATAACAGTCGAGTCTTTGGCACGAGCAGTTTAAAGCGTAGCTAGCAGCGATCAGTCATCACTATATTTAGTAACGTTCAAGTCACTTAGAACCACGTTTGCCAGTCCACGTTGGACATAAAAATGCCTTAATATTCAAATGCGGATAACAGTTTGAGTCTTTGGCACGAGCAGTTTAAAGTGTAGCTAGCAGCAATCTGTCATCACTATATTTAGTCACGTTCAAGTCACTTAGAACCACGTTTGCCAATCCACGTCGGCCATAAAAATTCTTTAATCTTCAAATGCGGGATAACAGTCGAGTCTTTGTCACGAGCAGTTTAAAGCGTAGCTAGCAGCTATCTGTCATCACTATATTTAGTCACGTTCAAGTCACTTAAAACCATGTTTGCCAATCCACGTCGGCCATAAAAATGCTTTAATATTTAAATGCGGATAACAATAGAATCTTTAACAGTCGAGTCTTCGGCACAAGCAGTTTAAAGCGTAGCTAGCAGCTATCTGTCATCACTATAATTAGTCACGTTCAACTCACTTAGTACCACGTTTGCAAATCTACGTCGGCCATAAAAATGCTTTAATATTCAAATGCAGATAACAGTTTTAGTCTTCTGCACGAGCAGTTGAAAGCGTAGCTAGCAGCTATCTGTCATCACTATATTTAGTCACGTTCAAGTCCCTTTAGAACCACGTTTGCCAATCCATGTCGGCCATAAAAATGCTTTAATATTTAAATGCGAATAACAATAGAATCTTTAACAGTCGAGTCTTCGGCACAAGCAGTTTAAAGCGTAGCTAGCATCTATCTGTCATCATTATAATTAGTCACGTTCAAGTCACGTAGTACCACGTTTGCCAATCCACGTCGGCCATAAAAAATGCTTTAATATTCAAATACGGATAACAGTCGAGTCTTTGTCACGAGCAGTTTAAAGCGTAGCTAGCAGCTATCTGTCATCACTATATTTAGTCACGTTCAAGTCCCTTAGAACCACGTTTGCCAATCCATGTCGGCCATAAAAATTGCTTTAATATTTAAATGCGGATAACAATAGAGTCTTTAACAGTCGAGTCTTCGGCACAAGCAGTTTAAAGCGTAGCTAGCATCTATCTGTCATCACTATATTTAATCACGTTCAAGTCCTTTAGAACACGTTTGCCAATCCACGTCGGCCATGAAAAAATGCTTAATATTCAAATGCGGATAACAGTTTGAGTCTTCGGCACGAGCAGTTGAAAGCGTAGCTAGCAGCTATCTGTCATCACTATATTTAGTCACGTTCAACTCACTTAGTACCACGTTTGCAAATCTACGTCGGCCATAAAAATGCTTTAATATTCAAATGCAGATAACAGTTTTAGTCTTCTGCACGAGCAGTTGAAAGCGTAGCTAGCAGCTATCTGTCATCACTATATTTAGTCACGTTCAAGTCACTTAAAACCATGTTTGCCAATCCACGTCGGCCATAAAAATGCTTTAATATTTAAATGCGGATAACAATAGAATCTTTAACAGTCGAGTCTTCGGCACAAGCAGTTTAAAGCGTAGCTAGCAGCTATCTGTCATCACTATAATTAGTCACGTTCAACTCACTTAGTACCACGTTTGCAAATCTACGTCGGCCATAAAAATGCTTTAATATTCAAATGCAGATAACAGTTTTAGTCTTCTGCACGAGCAGTTGAAAGCGTAGCTAGCAGCTATCTGTCATCACTATATTTAGTCACGTTCAAGTCCCTTAGAACCACGTTTGCCAATCCATGTCGGCCATAAAAATGCTTTAATATTTAAATGCGGATAACAATAGAATCTTTAACAGTCGAGTCTTCAGGCACAAGCAGTTTAAAGCGTAGCTAGCATCTATCTGTCATCATTATAATTAGTCACGTTTAAGTCACGTAGTACCACGTTTGCCAATCCACGTCGGCCATAAAAAATGCTTTAATATTCAAATACGGATAACAGTCGAGTCTTTGTCACGAGCAGTTTAAAGCGTAGCTAGCAGCTATCTGTCATCACTATATTTAGTCACGTTCAAGTCCCTTAGAACCACGTTTGCCAATCCATGTCGGCCATAAAAATTGCTTTAATATTTAAATGCGGATAACAATAGAGTCTTTAACAGTCGAGTCTTCGGCACAAGCAGTTTAAAGCGTAGCTAGCAGCTATCTGTCATCACTATAATTAGTCACGTTCAACTCACTTAGTACCACGTTTGCAAATCTACGTCGGCCATAAAAATGCTTTAATATTCAAATGCAGATAACAGTTTTAGTCTTCTGCACGAGCAGTTGAAAGCGTAGCTAGCAGCTATCTGTCATCACTATATTTAGTCACGTTCAAGTCCCTTAGAACCACGTTTGCCAATCCATGTCGGCCATAAAAATGCTTTAATATTTAAATGCGGATAACAATAGAATCTTTAACAGTCGAGTCTTCGGCACAAGCAGTTTAAAGCGTAGCTAGCATCTATCTGTCATCACTATATTTAGTCACGTTCAAGTCACTTAAAACCATGTTTGCCAATCCACGTCGGCCATAAAAAATGCTTTAATATTCAAATACTGATAACAGTCGTGTCTTTGTCACTAGCAGTTTAAAGCGTAGCTAGCAGCTATCTGTCATCACTATATTTAGTCACGTTCAAGTCCCTTAGAACCACGTTTGCCAATCCATGTCGGCCATAAAAATTGCTTTAATATTTAAATGCGGATAACAATAGAGTCTTTAACAGTCGAGTCTTCGGCACAAGCAGTTTAAAGCGTAGCTAGCAGCTATCTGTCATCACTATATTTAGTCACGTTCAAGTCCCTTAGAACCACGTTTGCCAATCCACGTCGGCCATGAAAAAATGCTTTAATATTCAAATGCGGATAACAGTTTGAGTCTTCGGCACGAGCAGTTGAAAGCGTAGCTAGCAGCTATCTGTCATCACTATATTTAGTCACGTTCAACTCACTTAGTACCACGTTTGCAAATCTACGTCGGCCATAAAAATGCTTTAATATTCAAATGCAGATAACAGTTTTAGTCTTCTGCACGAGCAGTTTAAAGCGTAGCTAGCAGCTATCTGTCATCACTATATTTAGTCACGTTCAAGTCACTTAAAACCATGTTTGCCAATCCACGTCGGCCATAAAAATGCTTTAATATTTAAATGCGGATAACAATAGAATCTTTAACAGTCGAGTCTTCGGCACAAGCAGTTTAAAGCGTAGCTAGCAGCTATCTGTCATCACTATAATTAGTCACGTTCAACTCACTTAGTACCACGTTTGCAAATCTACGTCGGCCATAAAAATGCTTTAATATTCAAATGCAGATAACAGTTTTAGTCTTCTGCACGAGCAGTTGAAAGCGTAGCTAGCAGCTATCTGTCATCACTATATTTAGTCACGTTCAAGTCCCTTAGAACCACGTTTGCCAATCCATGTCGGCCATAAAAATGCTTTAATATTTAAATGCGGATAACAATAGAATCTTTAACAGTCGAGTCTTCGGCACAAGCAGTTTAAAGCGTAGCTAGCATCTATCTGTCATCATTATAATTAGTCACGTTCAAGTCACGTAGTACCACGTTTGCCAATCCACGTCGGCCATAAAAAATGCTTTAATATTCAAATACGGATAACAGTCGAGTCTTTGTCACGAGCAGTTTAAAGCGTAGCTAGCAGCTATCTGTCATCACTATATTTAGTCACGTTCAAGTCCCTTAGAACCACGTTTGCCAATCCATGTCGGCCATAAAAATTGCTTTAATATTTAAATGCGGATAACAATAGAGTCTTTAACAGTCGAGTCTTCGGCACAAGCAGTTTAAAGCGTAGCTAGCAGCTATCTGTCATCACTATATTTAGTCACGTTCAAGTCCCTTAGAACCACGTTTGCCAATCCACGTCGGCCATGAAAAAATGCTTTAATATTCAAATGCGGATAACAGTTTGAGTCTTCGGCACGAGCAGTTGAAAGCGTAGCTAGCAGCTATCTGTCATCACTATATTTAGTCACGTTCAAGTCCCTTAGAACCACGTTTGCCAATCCACGTCGGCCATGAAAAAATGCTTTAATATTCAAATGCGGATAACAGTTTGAGTCTTCGGCACGAGCAGTTGAAAGCGTAGCTAGCATCTCGGGTTGTAATTTTCCGGTAAGAAGCTTCAGCAATCTTAATTTGGGTAAACTCGTTGGATGTTGGCATATAAATGTGTCCAATGCTATATCGTTACGACAGCTAATTATAAGTATTCGAAGTGGACGAGAATCTTCAGAACCACCAACACCACTCCATAGAGCATCGAATCCAATGTCAGTCAAACTGCATTCATACATATATAGTTCTTTGAGAAGTGGTAAATTTAAAGCAATCGACTGTGCGCACCTATCATTGATAGCTTCACCGAAAAGTTCTAAAACTTGTAAGCTATTTCGTAGTTTTGGCGATAAAACTAGACTTTCCAAACCGCTTCTTGTAAACCGGGTACTACTTCCTAAACGTAGTTGAATTAAACTTGATATATTTCCAATTGCTTCAAGAGAACGATCAGTTAATCCTTCACAATCGTGAAATGTGATATGGCTTAGCTTCGGCGAAGCAGACTCACATAAAAATTCAATTGTCAAATCGGTTAATTTAGTACAATATAGATCTATTGATGTTAGCTCATTGAGAATTGCAGGCGACAACCTGTAAAACGTATCATGATCTGGTGTTTGTGTAATCGTAAGAGATGATAGTTGACCATTCGGTAAAAGTGAAAGAAAATCATACATACCAACAGCCGTAAGTTTAGTACAATAAATCAGTGTTATTGATGTCAGAGTTGTTCGCCAATGATCACCTATTAAACGCAAACATTGATCAGTTATTGAATAGCAATTGCATATCTGTAAAACAGAAACGTTTGGGCATGCGTTTGCAATTATTTCGGCGACAGTTTCGGACATTAGACAATGTTTTTCAATATTTACGCGACGTACATTCGAAAGTTGAACAAGATCGGTTGAAGAAAATATTGTTCCATAAAATTCAGTCAATCGTAAGTTGATTGTCGGTTGATCAGAACCAAAATTGAACGTAATCTCTTCAATAGTGCTACGATGTCGTCTTATATAGGAGGCAAGGGATTGCCAACAGCGCTCAGCATGATTATCAGCAGATGAACAAGAAGAAACAGGAGGAGAAGAAGTTAAACAATTAATTGTTAATTGCCGATAGAAGCGTTCATTTTGAGCCAGCTGATTCCAACGCTTACAAACTGGCAATATATATTTAGCAAGCTCTGGTGGTGTAAAGTTGGACAAAATTTCATCGACAGCAACTTGTGGTAGCTCGTCGATAATATTAAACTGGTTAGGTTGTCGACGATTGTGAGACAATAAACTTCCCATCGCTACAAAATTTATGTATATTTTCAATAATTATTATTTTATATCTTTCTGAAAAGCTGTAATTGTTCACGAACAAATAAAATATTAATAAAATACGGCAGTGCGACAAAGTAAGAAATCGGGATTCATGTTTATTCCTAACCACCCTTGAGCATTTTTCAAGTTTCCCCATCAAATAATTATTGTATAGTTTTTGTCTCCCTAAGCCTAAGGCTAAGACTAAGCCTAAGCTGTAACCTATAAGACTAAAGTTAAGCCTAGGTTTACAATTTAGCTGTAATCCTATAGTAATAATGTTTAGCCTCCCTCTCTCAGCTATGGGGTGTGAAAAATTGGCATGATCCAAACAAAGTTGGGTTGCCAAATCAAGATATTAATTTGTAGATCTTTATTGAGTAGTGTGCGTACATTTGATGCTTGTTCAATTTTAGGCGATAATAATCCCAACAGAGACAAAAATTCATTGGTTCAATAAAATCGCGCTGTAGCGGTTGCAATGTTTCACCCGCCTAGAATCCCTTCTATCAGTTTGTATTATAATAATCCTACCTATCCAATCGATTAATTTTGTTCGAAGTTATTTATAACTTAACACTATAAATTTAGCACTAATGAAATTTTTTAACAGTTTCTTGCTCAAGAATTAAAAAAACAAAAATGCATAGTTTATTGACTGAAAATCCGTCGATGTAAAAGGTATTGAAACTGTAGGCGTCCAGATTAATACACACTCGAAAAGCATACAACCGCGCTCGATTTTTTACGCGCTAGTAATATATCTAGGATAAAATGGCAAAGTGTTCAAAGCGTATTCGTCGAGATTAATATATACTCGAAAAGCGTACCACCCCGGACGATTTTGATCTGCTAGCAATATCTACGATAGAACGAAAAAGTATTGAAAGCGTAGGCGTCGAGATTAATACACGCTTGAAAAGCACACAACCGCAGACGATTTTACATGCTAACTATCTAGGCTAGAATGGTAACTGGTAACATTTGCACTGTTTCACTGTATATTACCGCTGATTTCATTAAGATTTGTTCTTTCACACTTTTAGGAGCAGTGCGTTATATGGTTAAGCACAAGGACAGCTTACATTGGAGTGGGAAGAAGGGAGCTTGGAAAGCAACAACCCTCAGACTTAGGCTTAGTCAAAGACCCTTATAAAACGTTAAGCTTAGACTAACGCTAAATTTTACGCTTTATATCAAGAACATAGCATGCATTTCGCTTACCAACGTGAAATACAGCGTTTTTAATGTCAATCATAAAATTTTCAATGAAGTCGTAAAACATTCATCTAAAACTACAAGAAAACATATTGCTATTTCGACGCACATTCATGGATTAGGATATTGAACGTAACAGGTTGATATTGAATAGAAATACTATTCAGAACAGGTTTACTGTCCGCGACCAACTCCATAATGAAGACGTAGCTATCTTTTAACGCTTAGTTTAACCAAGAGTCCATGCTAGTTGACTCTACTCAACTGACGGCTGTGAAACTCTTCAGATTAGCGTTGCTATTGTCCAAAGTATGCAGTTATCGATTTTGCTCGTAGCCCCTGAACATGATCGGCATTATACCCAACAACCGTACGGCCTTGTAATATTTAATTAAGATCACATACAGCTAATGGAAACATTGTACGATGTAGCTCTCAATCACCATAACGCAGTAACTGATGGTTAGGTCGGTTTCACCGATGACTGGCTGTAAATAATTGTCTTGATGTATTCTAGCGATCCCTATGTAAATACGTATTGATAAAGCTGTATACTAACCCTTATATATGGCTATTTTATGTCATGTAAACTTTATAATATTATTTGCAACAACAGCATATATGTGGAATGATTTAACTAATTTTATCAAAGCGCATTTTAGCACAATGCTAGTTAGGTTCTGCGTGTACGTGATCATAAATTTGACTTCACAAGCTCCCGTTTGTGAGCGAGAACTGTTGAATCACCATTAGAAATTGCAATTTATTAATACTTGGATATAAATATTTAAATTTTATTTGTTAATAAATATTTAAATTTGTTAATTCAGGATTTTCGGTATTACTTGTACCAAATTGAAGGTAAGGTTAAATCCCAAATTCGTGATACCATAAGACACCTGAAACCTTTGTCTAGTGATATTTTTAATATCTTTATTCCATAGGACCCGATATTCCAGTTTTATGTCAAACTTAGTTAAAAATTTAAGTGAATTTCAGTTCTTTTCCGGTGATACACCTGTGCTTTACAACAGAGCTGATATTAATTAAACTTGTGTTCACGTGACCTTAAAGTTATCTATTACTTGTAGTGCCTTTCACTAAAATCCTTAATTAATATACATGGGCGAAGCAGTTGCATCAAACAGTAATTATTTGGCAGCATAACATTGCTTAACTCTAAAGCTCGAGCTTAGTCAAAATTTCAAAAAGTACGCATTTTAATATTTTTGAAATGCTGAAAATGTCTCAAGGTCGTAAATATAATCCGAAATTTCTATCGAGCATTGAAACGTCATTTGTTATTTTTAAACGGAAATCAGTAATAAGTTAAGCTCCGACAACTAAGATTATATTTCCATCAATTACATATTCCGGTTGTAATGTGGAGTTTACGTTATAAGTTGCTGCCACGTGGAAGTTTTGTCCACGTACAGCCTACGTAACACCGTTAACGATATAGTGTACAGAACACTAATTCTATATTCTAAGTAACTACATTAGATGTGTCGGACACCATCAGCATATATGTATGGTATCATGCCCACCGTAAACTTCTAACTAGATGTGACAAAAATCCTTTGGGAAGATGCCTTGTTGTTTTTCCGTAGCAGGGAGTTTATACAGTACACACTCTGTCCATGCACTTCCTACGCAAAGCTTTAAACGGCATGGTTTATGGATTACAATCAATTAGCCTAAGTAATTTGAATTTACACTTAGCTAATTTTCCCGCCTTTTTTAAACAACTGTTAAAACATATGGTGTCTTAGACACCATAGTGTATTGCACACGGTATCAGTGACACCATCACCTGTGCTGGATAGTATAGCCCTTATGACTACCATGCGTAATCGTATAATCGTGATCACGCAGGGACAAATCTTCCATATGACGGGCGCTTTATAACGTAAACGCCGCATAAATTATATACGCATATTTTATCTAAAGCTATCAATAGGTTGAAATTTGCTTGGTGCTCATTTTTGAAACACATCACTAGCAACATCACTATAACTTTGACATTCCTGTGTACGGTCCAAGTTTATCATTCACGCATTAAACAGTATGTTGAGAAATATGTGTGTTATTTACAAGTATCAAAATAGATTTCACAAATAATCACCTTTGAGGCTGCTGAAGATAGCTTCAATCGAAAAGCAAAATCAATACAAATGTTCATTGTGCTCCAAATCCCGATAAAGATCTAGATTTAAATATTTTTGCAAGGATATACGCTTAAGCGGACTCAATTTTGTTAAAACCTTAGAACCTAGAACATTAGTATAAATATAGCCAATAACTGTTCAGTTTATGGGAATACCAGGGACTTCATGGTATTTGTAAAAATATCAATCTAGACTTTTAAAAATCAAGGAGACTTCACTATACGCAAGAATGCGGGTTTTACTAATTATAACCATAAACCCTAAATTGAATAACAATAACCATATAGAGACGCTGCTACGAAGAAAACAGTTAGCCCGATGACAAAATAACATGGCGACAACAATAAGTTTAGCAAAATGACTGTTAACACCCGCAATAGTTAGTGACGGAAACATTGACAACTACAATTTTTGGAAGAGCCTAAATATGCAAATTAGCAAATTAGCAGCTAGCTGCACACTCCCACGACAAAGTTTGACACATCGAATAATTTTCCAAGTAGTATAGCTTTAAAAACAAAACTCAATTCATTCAATACGCACCTGAAGGCACTACAATGACTGTAGATACCAACAATAACAATATCGCAATTACTGCAGATACCAACAGAAATAAACAACAGACGAGATGTTGAAGCGCAGCAATAACTGCTGACACTGTGAAGAGTTGCACGGCAATAACTACCGATACAACCGAAGTAACATACCATTAAACGCGACCGGAACCATGTGGGTAAAGTCTACCAGATAGACGAAAAGCGACGGCGGACAGGTTTCGCAAACGTTCGCACCAGCCGCGCCACAATGTACAAACACCCAAATGATTTAGATGAATTCGATGGCGGTCCTGATGAAAGAATTGTGAACGAATCGAACCATCGCTGTGGAGGAACGAGCTTGGTCCAACCGATGTATTGAAAGTTGGGGACACTGAAGTCTCGTCGAAATCGCTTCTTCAGCCATTTGCTGTATGTATCACGCTGTGTTATCGAGATGAGAAAACGGAACAGGGCCGTTGATTAGCACGAACAAATCATTTTTGTTCCGCAGTGGCTCTAGATGGCGCGCAGACTGATCAAAGGAGGATTTCCAGTCGCAGCGATTTGGAAGACGGCATTCATTCAGCCCGCAGTTGACAATGACGTAGTGGAAGCTCCGTAAGTCAATGTCGTTATCAATGATACCCTGAGCAAGATGTCGAAATTGGCCACCGGAGATTGACAGACCATGCCACCATCAACCTTATCCAGCTGCCGTAGATAGCTGTCAGCTAAGATGACAACGGTGTGAGTGTATGACGGAGAATCAAGGATATTGGGGGAGCGAAGTTCAACGAGGTCAACGACAGCGATGGTCCCAGTTGTAGCGTAGCAATAATAAACCGTTTCCAATAGAGTCCCATATTTGTTCAAACCAGGGAAGCGTGACGTAGCGCTAGCGCTCTCCGCAAGCCGGTTGCCCAAAAGAAACAATTTGAAGAATTGACATGAAATTTGACATCGGTTTCATACTCGGCCTTGAGGCTGGCGAACTCTCGAACAAAAGCATTATCATAGTGCAGCAAAGCACACATAATTGCTTTGTACACTTCGGATGACGCGAAGACCCACGTTGGATGAACTTCAATGTTGTTTGACCGCAAGGCGTCACGAGCGAGAACCATCAGCGCTTCAGCGTTTTATTTCAGACGGCCATCAAGGACTAGGCGATCAGATGCGTTTGCCAAGCCGTGTTGACGAAGCATCAAGTAACCGAAGGTGTGCTCGACGGAACGAACGGGGATTCCGCCGATCATCATATGTGGACGAAATATGTAAAAGCGCGACCTAACATTATCACGATTGAGATTGATTATCATATTGTGGAGACTATTATACTAGTAATGAATTATTAACATCTAAGTGAAATATCGAATGATAGATGATTATTGGAATATGTAAGGATGCAACAGGTGAGCACTGTAATATCTACAGATACTCGCATTGATCTAGCAGCTATGTAAATATAAATGTTTATTATTTGCTTAACTGAATTTTTACCAAATAGAACCTGCTGAAGTTTTTTTTCCAAAATCTGTCCTTCTTTTTTTTGAGCAGAAAAAGGGGGAACCAATGCACACTAAGATCCCGACGCGGCAATGACTGCCGACGTCGGGACAGATGTTATAGCGACTGTGGCAACGCATTCATTGGAAGGCGATTGTCTTCGCCAGCGACAACGAATAACCAACGCTGACATGATGGAAACAGCAATAACTTCAATACGGAGCGGCAATAACTGCCGACAACGGAACACATCACGGAATCCTTTAATCGACGAGATTTTAGCTCGACAATGACTATTGACGCCAGACGAAATGGAAGCAACTACAGCTTAGGGTTGGTGCAATAATGACTTTCGACGGGCATAACTACGATTGTCTATTACAATAGCGACGACTCGGGACAAGAGGCGCGACAATTACAGTCGACACCACGTATAAAACAATCAGTTATGAAGAACGGAGCAACGATGATGTATGGATCAGACAGTCGTACAAAGACAGATGACGCTGAATAGACGACGCGACAATAACAGTCGACGACGGGTGAATTGGACGACGATTGTTGGACTGCGCAATAATGACTGTCGACTCAAATACAAGGCAAAAAGATGGAGACGATAATAGTAACAGGTTTATGAGAAGCTGCGTGGACAATGAACTGATGACGCGACAATAACTGTCGACACCATGAGAAGGTGTGTATTCAGCGAAAACGTAGGCCTTGTAATGACTACAGACGCCTATTGCACAGCAAATAAAATTCGTCGGGGCCAGATATGATGAAGAGGAGCTGCAGTAACTGCAGATTTCCTAATCGGATTCATCTTGGAGTTGTGTTCTGATATTTGCGTTGGCACGAACTGAAGCTGCACGCTTAGAATGATGATTCGCGATGACTGGAGGGCTGTTTGACGATACGGGAACCGTTTCACTATCTTCTAGTGGACATAGAAGACGAATTGGACGATCGACAAGTTTTCCTGATGCAAGCTTTACTTGAACCGAGCGAACAGATCCATCTGCCGATGGATACACCTGCACGATTCGGCCCATCTTCGAATTGATTCTTGGAAGTGGCTCTTTCAATAGCACGACAACACCAGGAGCTACGGGAATATCGCTGGCATTTCTAGCGTTCAACGGGGCATTTGGCCTATCACGCAACACAGCAAGGTAATCTTTGTGCCAACATTGCCAAAAATTGTCAAGGAGCTTTTGACCTTTGATCCATTCTTGACGTAGAGCCGATGGCCGATTCGATTGGTCAAATTGGTCGTTGTCAGTTTGAATGTCAATGACACCAGAACGACCATGCTTGGATAGAAAATGAGAAGGAGTAAGTACGACATCATTGGAATCTTGGGCAATTTGTACCAATGGACGTGAGTTCAAGATAGATGAAATTTCAACAACGACGGTTTGAAGTTGGGAGAGTGTCAAGCATTTCTTTTGCAATGACTTTCGCAAGGCTCGCTTGACCGAACCGATCAAACGTTCATAAAAAAAACCCATCCAAGGGGCAACAGCAGTGATGAAAATCCAACGAATGTTTTTGGCTGCACACGAATCTTGAACAACTTGTGATTTAGCAATGATTTCGAGTGAATTTTGAGCAGCCTTGAATTGCTTTGCGTTATCTGAGACAATGATTGTCGGAACACCGTACAAAGCCATGAAGCGACGTAAGCTCATCAGAAAATCGTCGGTGGAGCAGCTGGTGACAACCTCGAGGTGTATCGCGCGCGTAACGGCACATGTGAATAAGCAAATCCAAACCTTGGAGGTTGACGGTTCAGAATCACGGTCCCAGCGCTTTATGATTAACGGTCCAAGATAATCAATACCGATACTTGCAAACGGTTCACTTCGTCTCACACGAAACTCAGGTAACGCTGGAGAATTTGGTACTTTGAACGGTCCACCATCAATTCTCCTGCAATGGCGGCAACGATACAAAACCTGCTTCACGGTCGTTAATCCATGTGGAATCCAATAATTGTTACGTAGTTGACTAAGTGTATGACGAGCACCAGCGTGACAAAGTGACTCATGGCAGCACTGAACGATCAGCCATGTCAAACGATTAGACTTTGGAAGAAGCAGCGGTTCACGCGAATTGACTGGCAGTGAGGACATGCTTAAGCGACCGCGACAACGGATTAATCCCTCATCATCGACAAATAATCCTAGCTTATTCAGCGATGAATTTCGTTTCACAGCTGCTAAGTCAATGGACAACTGACAATGTTTCACCAGAACTTTTCTGGCACCGTTGATTTCTTCTGATGATATGTAATTACACACGAGTTTTTGTTGGGATGGTTTCCGACAATTTTGAACGAATCGGAGGACCCACGCAGTGACACGAACCAAATGTGTGAACGACGAAAAGTTTTCAATGTCAACAGCGAAACTATTCGTTTGTAGTGGCGAAGGTTCGTTGTTATGAGACATTGAAACTTGTTCTTTTTGAATTGAATGACCGGTTTCGTTGATGATATTTTCTGTCCACATCGATGTAGGCAGACCTAAAAATGATGGGCCACTCCACCAAAGTCCGTTTCCTTGCAAATCGGTCAACGCTGATCCTTTCGATGGAATGTCAGCAGGATTGAAATTAGTATTCACGTATCGAAATTGAAAATTGTCATGTTTTTTTATTTCGCTAATTCGATTTTGAACGAAAAAAGGCAGAACTTTGTTACTTTGGATCCAATGCAGTACGTATTTCGAATCTGTCCAAACAGTAGTGCTGTTTATTGGAACTTCCAATTCTTTCAAAAGAAATGAGCATATACGGACGCCCAGTATGACAGCGGTTAATTCTAATCGGGGTAGTGACACAGGGTTGATCGGCGACATACGTGCTTTGGCAAATAATAAAGATATTTGAACATCATTTGATAACTTTTGCGATTTTCGAAGATACATAGCTGTAGCAAACGCTTTAGATGACGCATCGCAGAAGCAATGTAGATCCAATATTGTATCGTCGCCCGATATACCAGAATGACAAACAATTCTTGGAATTTTCAGTGGTGTACTGCTGAGAAGTCGGACTGGATTTTCTGGAAATGTGCAACGTGATTGTCGGGAATGGCTTCATCCAACTTTAATTTCTCCAACCACAGTTTTTGAACTAACATTTTTCCACGGATTAATACCGGGCATAGCACCACACGGATCAAAAACTGACGATACAGCCTGCAACACCGATCTTTTGGTGATATCAACAGCATCACATGATTTATATGCTGAACAACAGAGGATATTGCTTGATAGGTCCCACTTCAGACCAAGAATTTTTGGACACTTCAGCTCACCGCGATCCTTCAACGGTATGGCATCAACAAGGCTTACATCGTGGCAGTACCACTCACTTAGATTCATAGAGATGTCGTTGAACATGGATTTGGATTCACGATACAAGTCGATTGCTGCTGTTGCAGTGGGAACTGAACAGATAACATTGTCCATGTAGATGTTGCTGTTGATCAACTGAGCGTTGGCTGTTCCAATATTTTGCAAATGATGTTTGATTGTGGCTTGTAGCAAAAATGGACTGGCAACGAAACCAAACGGCACGCGACAAAACTGATAAGTTACCAAGTTTGTTTCGACAACAGGCTTAGTTACATCGCGGACCCATAGAAAGCGTGTTACGTCGCGATCCTGCGGCCGAACTTGCAAGGACGCTTTCTCCACATCACATGAAACTGCAACTGGATTGAGACGAAACCGTAATATCATCCCGCACAGATCGGACAAGAACACCGGACCGCGTAGCAAGCAGTCGTTCAGACTTGGAGACCCTTTGCCGGTTTTGGCGGATGCGTTGTATACGATTCTCAACTTGGTGGTTGAATGATCCTTTCGAATGACGGCGTGGTGGGGAAGATAATGAATCTTCGTGCCATGCGATTCAGGGCCTGGTAATTCAATAATTCTTTTCGAGTAGTGGTCGTTGATAGTAGAGTCGTACAAAGACACGACTTCCTTGTTGTTTTTGATCTGGCCCATCAGCAACTTTACACATCCAAGCGCTAAACGAAAATTTGTTGGTAGCTCAGGATTGGGATTCTTCCAGGAGCCACGTGACTTCATAACGCCCATCGTTTGATCTGCGGACTGAGTCGTTGAACTGCTTCAGCGCTCTTTCATTATCAGAGTCGTATGGGTCAGCGCGAATTCCTATTCGTCAAGCGACCATAGGCGTTCTACTTGAGCGTTCGTCAAGGAACTGATTTGGAACATGGCTACGGAGGACAAATCTTCGGGATTGGAACTCTCCAGGGGAAGTCGACCTGCTAGAATGTAGCCAAACTTGGATTCGAGAAGAAACATTCCGTTTTTGAGTGTCAAACGGTCATCGCCACCGATGTCGTAGTAACAATCTGACCCGATCAAGACGTCAACAATGACCTGCTCATGAACGTTGGAGGGTTCATCTGCCAAACGTATAAGGTGGAGGATTGGAATTGCACGAATGTCAAATTGGATGTTTGTGCAGTGGTCTGCGTTCGGTGACAATAACAGGAACTGTGATAATCTCGTCGGTGCGAGTAACAATTGGAAGTTCAGCGGTTTAAAAAACATGAGTTTTTTGAAACAATTTCGCCAAACTTGGAAGACTTGATGGTTTCGGCGCCGCTACGAGGCAACGATATACTATCAGCAAAATCTCGGGTGATATACGAGCGCGAGCAGCCACTGTCAAAAAATAGGCGTGCAACCTTGTCGGATGAACCTATTTTGCGAGTGCCATCTGCATTTGAACCTGTTTGCGAAGCTGGAGCAATGTGGTATCCGACTCAGCTTTCCTATCAGTTGATTGATTGGTGCCGTTGGAACGCTTGGAACCACTTGACTTGGTTCGATTTTCACCAAACTGCTCGAAGCACAAGGTGCGAATCCTTCTTACAGTAGTAGCATACCGATTTCCTACGACAGTCACGAACCTTGTGATCGGAACCAAGACAGCGCAGACACCGCCCGTTTAACTTATACTTTCGCTGATCGACCGTTTTGAATATTGGGCACTTGTCCGCGAAATGGCTGCCGTTGCAATAACTGCAAACAACAGTGGCTTTCGAGGACGTGCTATTGTGGACAAAGCTGGATTGTGTTGGAGGAAGATGTTTTTGCTTCTTTTTGAAATCACCTGCTCCTTTTGAAGCATTTGATTTGTCGTTGGTTTCGTTGTTATAGCGATCGCTCATCTTACGAGTGAGTATCTCTTCGCGCATGAAACTACGGAGAGTACTTAGCTCCCATGCATTCGTATCATTACGCCGGCACAACTGAACGCGAATCCCCCGGAGCAACTTGGACAAAATGATGGGAGTGAAAACTTTTCCAAAAGTTTCCTCACCCATACCTAGCGCCACCAGACTACGAATATGTTTTTCACATTCGGTATACACTTGCTGCAACTTGACAGAGTCATTTTGTGCAGATGGGAGAGCCAAAAGCTTTTCAAAATGAGCAAAAATTGCAATTTCAGGGTTAGCAAATCTTTCTTTCAAAGTGTCAACAACGACAGAATAATTTTGAGATGTCAACCGAAAACCATCTACGACATTTACAGCGTCCCCGACCAAGTAACATTTTAAGTACTTTAGCTTATCAATGTCATCCACGTCGGTACGCTGACCGATTGTGGTTGGAAACACATCTCAAAATTCTTGCCATTTTATGGGGTCACCATCAAATGGCGTAGTGTCGAGCTTTGGAAGCTTTGTGATTCCCTTATTGTGAACAGCTGAAGCGCCGTCATCGCTTTGTGCGGCAGCACTACAATTTTTTTCAAATTTTGACAATTTTTCGTCAGCTTGCTTAATAGTGACCAAAATGTTTTCAAACACTCCTGCCGCTTCAATGGCTTCTTTTTCAAGAAGAGTGTCGTCTGTTATTACATCTAAAATCTGCGAATTATGTGACTATAGCTTAACTTGGTAATCTCTAAGTGATTCTGCGGACACACGTAGCTGTGTCGCTTTTTCATCGGTTAGAGTCTCGGCAAGCAGGGTAGTAACAGTATCTACATGATGGTTAACATGAATATAATAGCCCTTTCGTTGACTAAAAAGTTTTTTGTATTCCTTATCAGTTGACATTGATAATGCGACGAAAT
>JASANE010000622.1:0-72827 GCA_030248225.1 Trileptium ribeirensis
GCTGCGGTTTTAGTATCTTAGAATAAGATTTCAATATTGTGTCTCCTAAGAAGTTGCCTAAATTTAGAAGTCGTTTTGATTTAGCGTGTCATATCCGATCGCTCCGAAGGCTATTCTAATCGGCTTTATAGCTACTAAGCGTATATAGTTACGACTTATAATTTTTCGTGCAAAATGCACGAAATATGTTGTGTTAGTCGTATTATAACCCCCCCCATTGTTGCGAGGTTTTGTGATTTCTGCTGCGGTTTTAGTCAATAAGTTTTATAATGGGCTATTCTACTATATGAATTAACTTGTAAACTCCCTTTTATGCAAGCATTGTTAAAAAAACATGTCTTCGTCATGCCAAAATCAGTTCGCTTAAATGTTAAATGCGTTTGGTTTAAACAATCATATCGCATTATGAATCAGAAAGTGTATTTATACTAAACGATTGTAACCCAAATAGCCATTTTTACGATAGAATACTTGGCTGGGTCAAAACCAATTATTGTGAAGTCAACCGTGCCAAAAATGGCACATTTCATCCAGTATATTGTTGGACTGGTAGTTTGTATGCATTAGAGGGCATTCTCAATGCGTTGGATGGAGCATTAGGATCTATCTTGTGCATAATCGAGGTCATATTTAGGGTCAACTGAAACGCGTCGAAATATTGCTGCTATTGCTTGAAATACACCACAAATTTAACCAATTCCTTAACTATTTAACAATGCATGCTGCTGCAATCAGCACACCTATAATACTGGTATTGCGTAATATCGTCTCTCCGAGTAAAAAACAGAGCTCAAGCTTATTACAGTTTGGGCTTAAACCAATATCTATTCATCTTTCGGTGTCGATAACCTAGAAATGTGATGACTGCTTATGCCAAAATGACTGGAAGATGTGCCCACGATGATGGTTAAAATAAACAGTCGACCAGAATCTTGGGATGACAAATACAATGTAAATTGTCCTGAATTTTGAGCTAGTGGCAATAATTCGATTTGTTTATATAGAGAACTATTTTGATTTGACCGATACCGATTGGATTTACCACAAACTATTGTATAAAAACATTGTTTCAAAGATTCGGCTTCAGAAAATGTAATTTTACTCAGGGTCATCTTAGTTGCGCATCTTGAATTGAACCATCTAAATTTACCGTCATTTATGGCCGCATCTTGTAGCATTTCCGTATTACATCCTGCAAGACCGTTAACGGGTAAACAAATTGGAAAACTAGGTATTTTGAGTTAAACACTACACGCTATAGTTTTGTTACCTATATATGTTTGCTCCAATTTGCTCACATTTAGGTTTGGTTTACGCGCCCATTATTATTCTGCATGATCATACCGGGCAATACTTCAGCGTCCGTCCGACAAGTAAAAGAGTATAAAATACATGTTTTGCTTTAAAGCCTGTGCAAACATTGCTGTTATCATCTATAATGGTTGAAATGGTACACATAATTTTGATTTATGCAACAGGTGTTATGTGCTCATTCCATTACATCTGATCAATTCTGATTGTGCATAATTAATTAATATAATTAATGCTGTGAAATTAGGCGAAATAGATTAGGGAATAGCTGCTTCGGCCTCGATTTAGTCGTGTTTTTACATAATAGGTTCTATTTGACCCATTTATTTACGCCTTGTGCCAGCTTCTCATATAAATCAAAACAAATGTATCAACATTGCAAAATCAACCATCTCAACAGAGCATCTGCATCGCCACTCACCTCGGAAAGCATTTTCTTTGTCATGATCAGTTGATTTTTGCTTCGAAGAACGCACTACTTCTCCACTCTCACCGGGAAACCAATCCAACGGACCATGATATCCGCTTTGAGAATACCCATAGTCGCCATTGCCATTGTTATTATAGATCTCAAGTCTTTTATTGGCGATATTTGACAAACCAATATTGTTGTACGGAGATTCTAAGTTGTTGTTCCATTTAACTTCTGAATCTTCGCTGCGATCAGAATATGGCCTATTTTCAAACCTTTCAATCCTGTTCAGTGGCCTGTATTGCTCCATAAATTCTAGATTCGAACTGTAAAAATTCTATATTAATTCTAACAAATCAAATTAGTTATAAATGCTGAGAATGTTGATTACAGAACATATATTTTGGAAATATTTTAAAAATTAATTCTTCAAACTGATTTTAGTCATTTATGTTTCCATCAATGTCCCTGGCCCAAATATAGTAAGCATGGTACATTCGGTATTATGTAAAAGAAACTTTGCAACATTTTCGGCACACTGTGTGGTAGTGATGTCAACTTGAATCTATTCTAATAAACTCCTCAGCAGGAACGTCTGCAGCTCTGCATCAGGGTGTCTTTTAAGTAACAAATTCTAGAGGTCTTTGTATGAAAACAATGGATGCCTTCATATGATCATGAACATTGGTAATTTACAAGTCAAGCTCCATTTTACTTTTTACACTTTTACAGTTGATGTCACATGTGCTTGCCCAGTTACCACAAATCTTTATTATAGAATATGAAGTCTACACGATTATCAAAACTCTTAGAGACATGTGCTTTCCCAGTTATCACATATCTTTATCATAGACAATGAAGACTACACCATTATCAAAACTTATAGTGACATGTGTTTGCACAGTTATCACAAATCCTTACATCATAGAGAATGAAGTGTACACGATTATCAAAACTCTTAGTGACATGTGTTTGCCCAGTTAGCACAAACCTTTATTATAAAAATGAAGACTACACGATTATCAAAACTCTTATTGACATGTGCTTGCCCAGTTACTACATACCTTTATTATATAAAATGAAGACTACACGATTATCAAAACTCTTGAAATGTACTTGCCCAGTGACCACAAACCTTTATTACAGAAAATGAAGACAACACGATTATCAAAACTCTTAGTGACATGTGTTTGTCATATGATGCAACAAAGTTTTGGTAGACTTGAAAAATATACTGTTATGCCAAATTCCCAATTGGTAGATAGGTAGATTTTTAGACATTGAATTATTTTTAGTTTTCAACAAATTGATTTTCCTAAGAATACAATACGGTTTTCTGTTGTGTTGTAACATCAAACCTGTTTAACATTTCTGCTGGTGAAAAAGCATATACGCTTTGATTCAGCATGTAAGACGAAGTACATGAATTCATAAGTATCGCAACGGAGTAAAACAGTGAAATATTCAAAAAATTTGGTGCATTATCCATTGAAATTGGAGAATCTGTTGAGATTATATCAATGCTGCGAACACGCTTAAAACCTAAATGCTGTGAAAATTTTATTCAAATCGCTCCAGTGTTTCTTATTTTATATTTTTAAGGCCAAAATTTTCATAAATCGTAGCGTAACTCGTTGTCTGAGCCACTTATTTGATCGCAGAAAATAAGAATATCGGTAAGTAAGATACAGAAATATCACATAAACGTAACATGCACTACCAAAATTTGAGTGAAATCGATATATTGTTATCCCAGTTGTCGAAGATAGCCACTATATTTGAATGTGATATCTTTTAACGACAACCATTTATCCAACCTGAATTAGCGAACTTTCTCGCTTGTTTTTACAGCTCAACGAACATATCAAAAGTGTAAAATTTGTCATATTTGCCTGTTAATTTCCTATTTATAAGTGTTCCAACAAATTAAGCCAACATTTAAACATATAATGTAAATTTTGAATTGTGAAGTACCGTAGTTGAGTAATCAATTTTTTCAATTCAGATAAATTTGTAAATATGCACATTTTGCGGTGCAGCTAGTGTCAATCACCTAACAATCTGTGACAATTCCCATATAACGCACAGCCTTGCCTTTAACATAATTGAGGAGGCGGGTATGTCCGTCTTTCAGTACAATTGTGTTTAAAACAAATTTTTGTTGAATTAACGTCTTGTGCTATCTAAACTAACAATTCTGATTTGATCCTAAAAAGTAAAATACGTATTTTAAATTCATGAAATTTTTAAATTTAACTGCAATACATATTTAGTGTTTCTATGTTAAGTTTTTATTTTATCACTTCCTGCTTGAGTTGTTAAAGCGTCTTCTTCATGCTAAATATATTATGCACATCCAAATCGTCTGCAAAAAACTGGGTAGAAATGTAGTACTGTCAAGTTTGTTACATTAAATACACTTACCTGAAAGCATTTTAGTACCTAACTGCCGTTTTATTAACTCAACTTCTACGCAGATTATGCTAAAGACACGTCGATTATTAAAATATATACAATGGAGGAACATGTCAAACGAACGAAAAAACTATTATATTCAACCCAGGGGTTTGGTCAATGACTTTGGAAAGCCGTAAAAGTTCACGCAAAATTTAGAGTATCAATGGTTTATACAACATTTTTCGCAAATTTTAAAGTACAAATTAAAAATGGAGTAATGGGATGCTTAGCGAATGTGTTCGAAACAGTCTTAAATTTTAAACAAAACGTGAAGGAACCGTTTGCACATTTGAGAATCTTTAAAACGTCATGTCAAACAAAATGTGGGGTAAGCACGGGTTTGGCCAACATGTACTAGAAATATAAATTAATGAACAAATAGTAGTGTAATCCACGGATTCATGAACATGTTCGAAAAATATACCATGCCAAACATTTTCCAACATATTCGAAAAATTATAAATGTCAAACAAAAGGTGTACTAATCAATGGTTTCATCTAAACATAACTTATTGAATAAAAGCAGAGTAGTCGTTGGTTTAATCAACATGTTAGAAAAATAAAATGTCAAACAAAAAGTTGGTTAATCGATGATTAGAGCGATATGTTCGAAAATATATTAAATGGCAAACAAAAGTGGGTTAATTGATGGTTTGACCGACATATTCGAAAATATATTAAATGCGAAACAAAAAGTAGGTTAATTGATGATTTGACCGACATGTTAGAAAAAAATTAAATGGCAAACAAAAATAGGTTAATCGATGGTATGATCGAACATGTTCGAAAATATATTAAACCCAAACAAAAAGTAGGTTAATAGACGACTTGACCGACATGTTCGAAAATATATTAAATGCTAAACAAAACGTAGGTTTATCGATGGTTTGACCGACATGTTCGAAAATATATTAAATACCAAACAAAAAGCAGGTTAATCGATCGTTTGACCAACATGTTCAAAAAATATAAAATGCCAAACAAAAACCAGGTTAATCGATGGTGTGACCAACATGTTTCAACAGCTGTCAATTGTTCAGTAAAATATGGGGTCTCAACTGATAAGCAGCATTTTCGATATTTATAGAACGTTAAAAGATAAATTCATTTCGTATTAAACACTTGATGGTAAACTGAATTAGAGAAACGTGTAATCCAAACGCCTGTTATTTTGATGAATAGTATTGTTTCTGTGACATTATAAAGTGTTATTAAACTGTCTTACTTTCTTTGATCATCATGCGCAAAACGAACTGGTTGCGTAAACAACATAAATGCTTCCATTTGTAAAACCAATAAGAGCAAGAATCCATTGATCGTTATAAACCACATTGCTGTACGGTTATTAGATGGAAAAAATGAACGAAAGAACAGTTTAAACGAAAGAAAAGTAAGTTTATCGAATACGGTGAATGTCTTATTTCGCCGTATGACGTATAACCCTGTGAAATTAAAATAGTGAAATTAGGCAACCGAAAATACAAGAGGCTGCAAAAATGCATTGATCGACGGAAGCCAAATGCCAAATGGTGCTACGAATTAAAAACGAAAAGTAAGATTATGAAATGGTGAACAACTTATTGCCGTATGGCGTTTAACACATTAAAATTCAAATAACGAAGTTACACAACTGCAATCTCTCAAGCCGAAATTTCGAAGTCGCTACATTGAAATAGATGAAAGATGAATTTTCTTTCCCGACCGATTTAGTACAGTTCTTGTGGCGACATGAGACAGATTTTTTAATTGATTACCGTTAGTCAAAAGCTCAAAAAATCAAAGAGCTTTAACCATATTTCGTGACCACGTTTTCTCTTCAAACACAGAGTGAGCAAACCTACCCATCTAGAGACATATTTTTGTTTAAATTTGTAGAACCGCAACTGAACTAAAACTGCTTTCCACAGTTGTTTTAGTAAAATAATTAGCGTGATATGCAACGTTAAACATACTTGTTTGCACTTGAAAGCAAAATCTCTCATCTTGCTGAAATTGGAAAATTTAGTATCTCTGACAATATTGTTGAGTCATTTTCAGGCCACAGCAAAACCAGGGTGTGGTCTCATATAAAGTGATCTGTAACAAAGATCTATGTCTCGTCGAAAAGTCCTATTTACGATATGCCGCCAGGTCCGGAGATATGGGCTGGGAAACATAGGTTACCGCATGGCCTGATAGGACAAAAATCCTATAACGCCAAATTTTGTACTATTTATACCCAAAATATGGTGTCGGTTTACCCAACTAAAAGGCGATATCAAACAATTTATCAAAAATTTATCCATTCGAAGATGAGCTATGAGTGACATCGGCAGACAAAGAACTTTTCCTCCTAGCGCTGCTCTCAGCACAAACTACGCTCATTTCGCTCGCTGTGGTTCAGTAATCCACAAAGATATTAATAGAATCATTTAGGGTTCTAGTCACGGCATTATGTCAGCATCGGTTCATACAGCAAAACATGTGTTGATTCATTAAAGTAATATATATAGGATATATACTGACATTTCTGGTGGTCTCGTAAAAAGTTTTTCAGAGGAATGAGGCGACTGAGATAAAGTCACAAAATTTTATTAAGTCCTAATATCGCCTGCTCGGTTTAGCTGACCTGGCGCAAGAATGTTTAGATTCTCATAGGTATATATTATAGACGGTGGTAGGATGTCGTGTGGTTAACTAACTGCAGTTGTAGTGACATCACGGCATTGTAGTTGCTGGAGAATGTTTTTCGATTTTTTTCCAATACCATGACGACGGCCTCCAAAAAGAACAATAGATTATTGCGAATACGTTTCCGATCGTAGCTGACAAATATGTCAAGACATTGGTAAAAGCCCATCTGTGTTGCTGCCTGCCCACAGCGCCAGCCACCAACTAGTCCAAGCCTGTCTACAAGACGTTACTCTATTCATTGCCTAAAACGCGTAAAATACTGTTAAATTATGGACATATCACAAAGTAAAGCACGTGCAGCGTCGCAAAACTTTGGGTTTCATACGCAAAATTTGCGTAACCATGACAAGGAGATACACAGCGTTCCAAGATAAATGTGTAGTTGTCGGGATAATTACATTATTGATCGTGAATTGGAGCATTCAAAATAAGCAACTATTTTGGATTATATAAAAAACCACGACTACAACAAATTTTTTGTGCTAAAAGTTGGTCAGTCCCAGCAAGCGTTTCTAGCTTTAGCCTTAACATACTAGTATCTCACATGCCAGGGCAACACCGGAGCAAGCGTGACTTAATTTATAAGTTTTAATTTTTAGTATCACCTACGTATCTTTTTGGCGTCTGCGGCGCCGTCAGATGATTAGAGTACCTGTCGGGGTATTATAGACCATCTGTCAGAGAAGAAGATAGGCTAGGCATTGGAGGGTGTTCGGAACCTCATGGGCTAACCCCTACCCCTATGAACATGTATGACTCATAGGTAAGAAAGAAGTTATCAATGCGTCTAAAAACAGAATAATGCAGGTGTGGGAATAATTATGTCGCTAATGTTTGATAAACAGAAGCTGCAGTGAGTTTCCAACGGCCGTATTAAACATCTTTAGCCCACAAGTAGAAATTTTTTTGTATGAAGAGTCGATCAAACGCCACATTCGAACTTTAGTTTAAATATAATATGGTATACAAATTTTGATTAAGCATGTGATATACTAAATTTTGATTAACGCAAGACATAAGTCTGGCTGGTCAGCTGAGTAGAACCCCGCAACCCCGGACCTCTGGGTAAATTTATAACATTGTTGGTTCGTGACAGCACCATCCTTTCGACCCTCGAAGCGGCCTCTGGGACATTACTCGGCGAAATCTATTCCGCTAGTCCTGAAATAATGAACACTACCGCTTTATTTAGAAAATCATCGCTCAAGGTATCGTAGTCCGTAGTATGTGAGATCAGCGTAACGACAGCTGTGATTGATGTAGCCAATTTTATCGCCAGAAAAGGTTCAAATAAATGCGGCAGTTTCGCGCCTGGAGTAAGACATTGGCATCGAAGACTTCCCTAACATGAGACTAAAGCTACACTCACGAACAAATTAGGTTAAAATTTGGAATAATAGGCCCCGTTAGAGTTTCGTGGTGTATTAGAGGCCCAAATGGGAGCATATAGGCAAACATTGGAACTACTACCTTGTTATGAATAGCACAATATATATGGTTTGTGATTATTAAACTTGTGTATAGTTCGATGTTAATTCGTTTTCCGGACGAGTCCGGGTCAATAAATATCTCCTGTATGCAGTGATGATAGTCGAAGCCATAACCAGTAGGAAGTATATGCTAGCTATTTGGGAAGCACTTAAGGTGGAGATCCATCAAATATTTTGTGTACAAAACCTCCAGGTAGGAAAGTCAGCAAGGCACTCGATAAATTCTTGGAATCAAAATTTCCCTAATACATTTTAGTGCTAATGAAATGCTAAGCAAAAGAACATACGGGCGACGGTAGCCACTGCATTAGCCCCAGCTGGAGCGAATAGGTTGGTGTGCACGGGCATTCATTGTTAAATATCGAAGAGGGCTCGGTCAGGCGCAGTGGAACTCCGCGTGGGCATGGCCGGTGTTGCTCATGGTATTACCTTTTGATAAACGTCTGCGGCACACCCACTAGATTTCGATGGCTCCTATGAAGACGCGATCCAACGCCTAGGTTTGTTGTATACTACGACGTGCACGAAACCATAGCAAGAAGCGGGGATCCAAGCGGGGACGTTAGTAGGGATGAAAAGGCGGGTCAGTCTTACTACCTGTGAACAGGCTTAAGGGTTGACCTCTCTCGGTGGACCATCCATCATACCACTAGCGCGGGGATTTAGATGAGGGCCAAGACGCAACACCTTGGTAAACCCGCCTGCTAAGCTAACTATTTTCCTTAGGTCAACTGCAGGTTCACCGGAGAAGCCGGGGTAGGTCCGGACATCAATACGGGGAAAATGGTGCAGCTGGGATACTTAGAAATAGTCCTAATACATCACAAGCTGCTAAAATGGGCAAAATTAGTTACTAAATTTCACCACTTTACAAACGGGAGATTTTTCCGCGAAAACAAGATAAAACAAAGATTTATAAAGTTAACTTTACTTGAAATGTCTTTATATTAGACTTAATGAACATCTGGCTCGTTTGATGTTAATTCTAGCACGACATTGTTGCACATCACAATGCTTTATGAATTTTTGTATTAAAACGCTCCATAACGATCTGCAGCGTTTAAATTATGAACGGTGAAACTATAGTTAAATGCTGCAACCACCTCGACTAAAGATGGCAATGAAAAATTTACATAATATACCCTTCCAAAACGCAATATATAAAACTACAGTACATGTATATATGCAAGCTGATTCCCATATGCAAATTTTTTCTGCCGTTAAAAAATTGGAAAACTACTACAGAGGGCGGTTTTATCGTATGTAATCAAACATTAAATAGCAATAACGAGTATGTTTGTTCTTTGTAGTTTCTGAACTTAAAAATAAGCATGCATTGCTTGCCTCATCTGGGAGTCATACATAAATCATGATGGTATCAGATTAAAAAGGATACACAATGAAATACGCAAAATCAAAAATTCGATGTCATTAAGGATTCGCAAAATTGTTACATAGTAAAGGTTTTGTAAGTTTATCCATATATAGCACGTAAGTCGCAAATTTTATTGCAGCTCCTACAGTTAAGGAACAGATCGAGAGATCTGTATAATTTTTCTTACAAATCGCGTTTAAGGCTACACTTGGCAAATTTTAGTTTTGCAAATATATGCACCAGTTCGCAGCCAGGGTTTGAACAACATTATGTTGAAGCAATAATCAGCACGAATTTTGCTGTTATCGCTTGTAACTAAGCCACAGATCTACTGTTTTGGTCAAATTTTTACACAACATGTAAGTTTAGATGGCTTGCCTGTTGAAACGTTCTATGAAGCGTCTTCAAAAAATGCGCCAGTACAAGTCCACAATGTTGTGCTAAACCAATACAAATTCTGCTGCTAGAGAATGTAGCCTGTTGACGGTTCGTACTGCGATACGCTGTTAGGTTTTAAATATATTTAAAAATAAAAAAATTATCCAAAATGCGAGCGTGACTGAAACAGTGGTCCATGAACATGGGTGGGGTGTAAATTTAGTGACCCATAAACATGGTTGGGGTATAGGTTTGTTGTTCAAGTACCTGAGGATCCGGATGTGGTGACCCATGAATAAGGGTGGGTAGGACATATTTATGACTCACTTGGTGGGTCATAAACTTGGGGGAGGGGGGGTAAGGACGACAACAACGGCGACGTACCGCGGACGAAAACAAGGAAAAGATGAAGAGTGTCACACTCTTCTGCAGAGTTGATTATCAGCGACTCTTGATGTAACAACCCAATAATTGCAGTGCAGCTGGTTGCATGTTATTTAGAAATACATTTGGTTGAAAACACGTTGGGAAATATATATTCTATATATACTGCGCAAATTTAATTTAGATTCATAAAGGTAAACTTGAAATATCAGAAGTTTCCTTTATGTTCGTGTTTTAAATTTGTCCAGAATGTGAGCAGGTCCATTATTTTTCATATGAGCGCAATTCGTCATGCGAGAGATCCAATAACCACCATTTAACGTTCCATAAGATCAATGCAACCGTTTGTCGTCGTGCCGTTTATCGTCTGTGTGGTTACATTTACTTGATGGTACCACAGCCGAAATATAAGTTATTAACAAAGTAATTCAAAAATACAATTCAATTTAGTCAATTTTGGCTCTGTACTTATTTCAAAATAGATCATTTCAGTACTTAGCGTTGCGTCTGCGTAAAGTATTCCATTTTAAGTTGTCTTCCACTCGTTTAGCTGTGATCCCTTAGATAATAGCAACAGCTCCGAAGGAGCTCTATAGTTAGTCAAGTTGGAGTGTGTTCAAGCAATGCGGGTTCCATTCGCCTGGGCTATAAACGCTAGTTTAACAATGTATGAAATACAAACTAATTCTGACGTCAAAGTGTATAGAGCAGTGGAAATTTGGTACACCCATGTGTTCAATACTCTCCCTCTAGCTTGTGTTTGATAACAACTAACTATATACTTTAGATTTATATAATAACGTTCAGCATGCAGTATCGGTTTTGGCGTGGCGTTCTTTTCGGTAGTTTCTAAAATCCGCAAGAATGCGAGCAATAGATTCCCACTACATCAGTGGTTGGTTATTATTATTTTATATAACTAAATGCTTAATGCTCGTGTCGCCTTTCCCAGTCGACTTCAATGTTGTACCCGTTCCTACCGTTGTGGATTGGCTAGATAGTAGATAGTGACAACAGAAATCTCGTTAATTCATTTATGTGCGTCACCAATTAGATGACGAGGCATTTGGCTGCCTTGAAAGAGTTATAGTTATAACTAACCACAGAGGTACTGCTATTAAAAGAAATCTAGGAAAAGCAATGGCTTCAAGAAATAAAAACTGCTTATCCATCTCAATTAAACATTTACAAATTAATCTATTGCTAAAAATTAGTTATGTATGTTTAGCATAGATTGGATATTCTTACTAATGTTCAACAAATAATAATATTCGGGTTGCTTCACAGAATTACAGCAAATGTGACATAAATTTTGCCTGAAAAAAATTAAAACGAAAGGACAGAAGCGATACTTCGAAGAGGACTCGTACTAATAAAAATTAGGCGTATGTATACAAGAAATTCAAACATTGACCAAACGATTACCCAACAACGATATTCTACACAGAATCTTCGGTATATCTTCCTATTTATAGAAATATATGCACATAAAGTTCGTTAATATAATCATGACTATTGATCAAGTGATATTGTAGTAGAAAGCTGCTGTTTTTGACAGGTTCATAATATGCAATGTGTGAGCGATATTCGACGTGCATCGACTACAAATTTGCAAACTGCTTCGCTTCAGGAGGTAGCAATGTATTTGCCATAAATTACTCGATTTTATAATATTAAAACATTTAATACTTCCTAAGAAACGGATAAAAAAATTGACGTATTTGTTTTTGCGATAAACTGTTCCGCATAATATACGGGTTGGAAACAAAACTCTAATTAGGTATATGTTGTATTTCGTGTGTTTATATAAAGTGGCTAATATAGGAGCTTTATAACTGCAGCGAATTGGGGACGGCATAGCTCAGTCGGGGAAACGCCTGCTGTCAGATACAAAGTCATGACGTCGAGGGTTCCACTCTCATTCCGGCAGAACTACCGAGTTTGTCTTTGTCGTTAATTCTTTGTCAAGCTGCCACCACTTTACCCAAATAAAAAATATGCTCCCCAATAAGTAAATTCCATACATCTTTATGCAATAACTGAATGTTGTGAACGTCTACTGGTAGTTTACTGAAGAAATGCTAAAACGATACCTTTCGACGGAAGTTGACAATACGGTTTATCTACATCGGTTTGAACTAGTCATCACAGTGTTCTCATGAACTGATGTTTGATTAGTGGTGCTTTTTTCGGTTCGGTCTGTACGAAATAAAATACCACGCTCAAATTTAGCACTAGCACTAAAAGCACTGCCGAATCACAGATATTTTGTAACAATTCAAAATACATAAACAAGCTACCCTGTCGGAAACACATACTATGTGTCAAGAACTTTCGTTTCAAAACGAAAAAATTTTCTTCTTAAAAGAAGAATGTCACAGCAGTCATATTGCTATTAACAATAGAACTTATGCGGCTGGATTACATATAGTTGTTTAAATATAAACTTTACGACGGTTCAACATAATATATGTTTTTTGAAACATGTCAAATTATTTGACTTCAGCGCTTGCGAATATGCTGTCTATGAAATAGCAAGAATGAATTCAGACCTGGTAAAGTTGATAATATAATTTTCGATGTCATTAATTCTCGGAATACCTACATGTTTTCATCTCAATTGTAGTCAACAAATCCGAGACGTTTGCTGCATGCCATTTTTGCCTGGCATGCAGACTCCAGCGGTCGGGTCTGAAAAGGCTTTTATGACTATAAGAGATACGTGCAGTGCAGTGCAATTAAAGCTGCAATGCGCACTCTGACAGAAGGTGAAATCAATGTCACAGCCTGACGGCTGTGACAACAACAACTCTGTGTTCAGATTCATGATTTTGATTCCGGTATTCTTTTGCAAAAGTTTATATTGTAATGATATCAAATATGTTGGATGTGCTAACATCACATGAAGGGCCTTTAATTATGTGAACAAATACTCTATGAATGATATTAACAGCAAAACCCGTACTGTGTTTAGAGCAAGAACTAATGCCAATTGTTTCTTTATGTAAAGCATTAACTACTAGGCATATAGCAACATTGCCTCCCAGACCCAGAGTACATAAGTCTCTGATTTTAATTACCATAATTTAAACAAATTAAACAATTTGCAGGTTAGAGGTAACGACAGTACAAGACAGCGAACCTGTAGGTTTTTCGTGCATGCCAGTTTTGCAATTAAATGTTGTCTCTTTTTATTATTAAGTTTAATATAACTACCGCAAAACACGATTATAAACAAAAATCGATGAAATTCGACTCTGCTGAAGAGCGTGACATACTTCAGCTTTTTTAGGAATGTAGCGGTGGTACTCGGCCTTATCCCTACCCAGATTTCTGATCCATGTATTGGTAGTCCACATTCCTACCCCATCCTTGGACTTCCAAATATACATCCCTCTCATGGTTCGCATCACCAAATTCAAACTTTCTAGGTTCTTAACCTCCAAAGTCATCATCAAATTTTGCTATAAGGCTTAGGTGTGCAAGGTCCGACGGCTTAATGGGAGCATGATGGCGTAGGTGAGAATGTTGAAATTTTTAAAAGCGCACTACTTTCTCCAATTTTGCTAAATTTTTGCCCGGGTTTTGGAAAAATGTTGTTTTGCATCATCAAAGTCAAACCCTCTAGGTTCTTAACCTCCGAAGTCATCATCGACTTTTGTTATAAGGCATAGGTGTGCAAGGTCCGACAGTTTAATGAGAGCATCATTGTGTAGGGGAGAATGTCGAACTTTTTAAAAGTTCGCAATTTTCCCCAATGTTGCTAAACTTTAGCCCAGTTTTTTAGAAAAATTAATGCAATCAAATTTTTGCCCAATTTCCGCAGTTTTCACGGAAATTTTACCTAATTTTTGCCAAATTTTGCCGATTTTCACCTAATGTTCTGCAATTGTTAATAATTTTCGCAAAGTTTTCGGCGCGCCTTGGACGGGCACGACAAAGAAGAGAGTTTGGGCGGGGAAGAAATGTATGGGAGAATGGTCGCTAATACCCAGCGAAGAAATAATTATTCCTTGGTTCCGGCCCTTGAGGTCCCCTACTCTCTATGGATACCTATAATATAAGTAATCGATTTTGACAAAATTTACAATCTTCAAGAAGGCTTCGAAGCCCGATCGCACACATAATAATTTTGGCATTAGCACTGAAGGAGAACCAATCTTTTGAAATATAAACACTTCTTGACATTGTCCGTGCAACCAAACGTGTCGACAACACGTATCTTACCAATATTCCTAAAGATTTTTGTCCGTTATAATGTTTTCACAAAAGTCGTAAGCTTTGTGAATAAATGTGCGGTAGCGCGCATTGATAGATAATATTTATTTTATATTATACATGCTTGTCTCGTTACCATGCCCTGAAACATGATAGCATACGTGCCACATGTAACAGAATAAAAGCAAAAATATATTAAGTCTTGGGCGACGGCCATATATAGAAAAGTATCAAATCATGTAGGATGTACAACAACTGTTGTCTTAATTTTACCAATTTACCCTTTTTATTTGCATTATATTGGATTGGCGCTGTGATCAAGTTCATTAAAACCACTCGCCACGGGACATCGAGATTGGTTCGCTCTTAAATAAGCGTCGTTTAAAACACGAAAGCTAAAGGCTGAACAAAAATAAATAAGCTTAATTGAGCCAGCAGTTTATGTTAGCGCTATTAAACGAAATAATCTCGTACAAGCTGGTTGATCGTACAGAAGCACTAAAAATAGAGAGAAGAAGCATTTTTTGAGTATGCGACCAGCTAAGAGAGTATATAATTGAAAATAGCGGAAGTTACCTAGGATTGGAAAACACCAAAATTTTCGGTTATAATGTATGTATACTCCAAAGATTCGTTGATATGATTATAGGTTATAACGTAAGCTTTTGACATTTACCATTTATTCGCAGCTAAACTTTTAATGACCACTAAGTATCCAATCTTGTAATTTTGTTAAACTAGCGGTGCTGAACAATTTAGTCAGTCGAAAAAAGACAGTTTGTTTCTGGATTAACCAATTAATTCGAGTACAAAATTTTGTCGCATTTTAAATAAAAAGGATTATGTTAAGGAACAGTAACAAACTATGCTACCGTTTCGTTTATGATGTTACAGCCATATCAGATTTGTTAGCGAACAGAGGCAATCCTGATTCAAAGGTGCGAAATGTCACTGAACTGTCATTACCTAATTGGAAGTGACTATTTCGGGGCCAGCAAGGAGTATAATCGAATTTCCTATTTTTCTCATAACAATGAATGTAGGTTCCACATTAGGTGTTACAAAATAAGATGGGCAGTGGGTTCATTACGAGTTCAGTTTCGCATTGTACGTGCAAAAACGGACCTACAGAAACCCTTCCCTGAAGCTTAAGTAGTGCTGGTGTGGATAAATACCGATTCATTCTGAGTCTAAGTATGTGCTTGCACGTTCAAACATTAAGTTCAAAATTTCAGCTCAAGATTTGAGATCAAAATTTGATGAAATTTTAATAAAAATTTGACAGAACTTTTGCAATTATTAGTAATTATAAACATGTGCACACTGTTGAATGTTTTCTAGCAACACAGGACCAAAGAATATTACTTGCAAAAGTTTGGAGCTTAAAATTACACAAACTAATACACAAAAAATTGAAGCATCCGGTTCGCCGCAGTTTTCATTATATATTTCTGTTGCCAAGTTTGATTAAATTTTGATTAGAATTTTAGTACAAATTTATTACCTAAATTTTAATCTAGCTTTCAACGTGTGAAAACATCTTACTACTACTTATAAAAGGCTAGACTGCCAGTTTGAAACATCTACGACAACACGTTCACTGTTTTCAGTTACGCGACTAATATTAGCCAATGTAAAATAGATAAAGACTGTGCTTGATGTATGTACATACTTGTTTACAGCAATCAAAATTGTATGAAATGGCACATTGTAGATGTATTAGAACTACATAAATGGCATAGCTTAAGAGTACGGGAGTGCATACATAAATCGAATATATTAACGAAACCGCAAATATATCTAAAATGCGTGCGGATATACAAAGTTGTATATCTTAGTTGATAAATCAATGGTACAGATTGTACAAAATGTGTTTTTAGGATGAGTTGCTCATAGCACAAGATCCCGGTTTGGACAATGTAAACAATCTCTAGTCTCATGTCAAAATCATCCCAAGTGTTATTTTAACGTCTGTAACTCGGTGGCGGGTATGCTTGTTTGGTTAAAGTTTTCACAGTGGATATGGACTAATGCGGCGTTCACGTTCTAACGTCCACACTGTTTCAAAATTATGTCCCCACACAGTGTCAGACGCACCGTGGATAACAAGGTGTCTTAGACACCATCACGATTTTAAAAAATTTTTCGCGGGCAGCTAGCACGGTGTTTTGCAGTTTTTGGGGGGTGTCGGACACACCGTCTTAATTCTTCCCTCTTGTTGAGGGTGCCCGCTATACCATCTACTCAAAGTACTTAAGGTCGTGGTCACCATGCAAATAAACTTTTGCGCATCGATTTCTCAGCAGTTCATAATACGATGTCAAATGGATTTTTCCCAGTATCTTACTTTTTAAACATGAATTTAAATAAGATATTTAAAGCTAGCTACTAACATAGCTTACGTACATAGCTACTGTAGCTAACTACAATATTTACACAGTATTATTTTGGCAAGGCTGGATAAAAGGAGCTATCCTTTGGCCGTGTTGCTCGACACAACATACATAGGTGCCCAAGATCCGTTGGCTGAGGACTGTAGTAGGTCTCGGCGAGGGGCAGACCAAGGACACACTTGTTCACAGGGTTGAGAGGGGAATCACACCCCTGAGGCTCGGACCCGTCGTGGGGCGTTGTCGATCCACCGGGTGGTAGACTAATTTCCAATCCCCCGCCGAGTGTCGTGGTTCGGCGTCGAGGGAGGCGTGAGGATCCTCAGGCGAAGGGGAGGGGGCGATGCTGCGTCTCGGAGGTGGGGGCGGTGTGGCGTCTCGGGGTAGGGGATGCGGTCGCTAGGCGGAGAGGGGTGCAGCGGCTCGTAGTAGAGGAAGGTGTACGAGGCCCCAATGGGAAGGGGGGAGGAGGCCGGTGCCGCGTTTCGGAGAGTGGGAAGGAGTGCAGAACCTCGGTGAGCGGGGGCACCGCCTCAGCGGCGGAGTGCGACGCCTCTGGGAAGTGCCAAGCGTCGGGTGGGGGGGCAGATGGGAGGGCTGAACCAATTAGTCCGAGCCGCCGGACCTCCTCTACCGAGACGGCCGGGGGGAAGGAGAAAACGCCGGTGATACGCTTCGGTGTGGGAGGTCAACGCCTCGAAGGAGCGGTGCGGCGCCATGGGGAGGGGGTGAGTGCGGCCCCACGAAGGGAGGTGCGGTTCGGTGGGGGCACCTTGGTGAGGGCGAAGCCTTGGCGGCAAGGTGAGACACCTCTGGGGAGCGCAACGCCTGGGGCAGCTTGCGTGACGTCTCGGAGGGCGGAAGAGGGTACGGCACTTCGGTGAACGGGGACACCTCGGTGGCGGGATGCGACCCCTCTTGGGAATGTGACGCGGTGAGGGGTTGCGGCGCCTCTGGACGGAGATGGTGGCGTTTCGGTAGAGCGCCTCGGATGGAGCGCACTTCGGGGAGGCCGGCGATTCGAGCGTGCGGTGCCTCGCAGTGGGCGCCCCTCGGGAAGTGCGGCTCCTCGAGCGTGCCGTGTCCCGGGTTCTCCCCCACCCCCCCCCCCCCATCCCCCGTGAAATCTGAAACGGCTGCTGCATTTTCCTATTTTTTGTTAAATAGCGCGGCTTTTTATATCTGTTGCGAATTCGGACAGGTATAGCTTGGTCAGTAGAGCGTCTACGTGCGGAACCAAAGATAGGAGGCCGTGGGTTCGAATCCCACACGAGTCCAAATGTTCAGGCAGTTGCTTTTGATAACGTTAGGTGTAAAACTGCTTACATAAACATGAAGGTCGAAGATGGATTCTGTGATGGAATATGCGTACGTACACATTTGTCCATTTCGGACATTTGTCTGGGTTCGTCAAATGACATCAAATAGCTATGTTCGTGGTCTATTTGTGTATTATATATAGCATACGAGAAAAAGGAGTTGCTAATACCGTTTTCACGTGTATGCGGTGCGCGATTCTAGATTGCAAAATAGTGATTGCTAACAGCGCCTACGCGTATGCTGGACTACAAATCGTGTACGTATTCATAAGGGAAAATCGTTATTTCTTGGCGTTCATTGCTTGTACGGTCATAAACTGACGTAACAAAAGAACAACCCAGGTGTACGTACCTAAACTGAACTCACGGATTAGAAAAATTGACTACACGCTTTCGCCTCCTTTGACGAAGGTAACTGGACAATAAATGTCCGTTTTGGTGCAAAAATGGCCCAAATATAGCACTTTTACTACGTTTCTTCGTTAGTGTGTGCGACAATTTAAATCAAATTTACAGAAAACATGTGTTTTAACTAGCATTCCACTTATCTAGTTCTTTCACAAAATCAGTTATCGCGATGAAACAAAATGGATACTTATTTATAAGAACATGTTATAGCTTAGGCTTGGCTTCTCCAATTTGGTTGAATTTTTTATAGCGCATGAGCAGTGTATTTACAAGAGTAAATAAGTGGCTTTTTAATGCTACAGAAGTCGAGCTGACCCTGAATATTCGAAGAAGCCTATTCTGATTTAAAACCGATGACAAACACACAAACACTACTTTGTCCGCAACGGCGACAAAAACTGTGTTCGTTCATCTGTGGAATCTCTGGTGTCCCAGTATCCCATCAGTCTATAATAATTCTACACAAGTAGAAAGATAGGTCACTGCTCGCTGAAACTTCGAGAAGCCTGGTCTGTTACTTTCTTAGCTAGTAATATGTGCCAATTTATTAACTTTTGGACTTACAGCTTTGATAACGTATGTTTGATTCAGTTCAATTATAAATGACTTCACAAAATTTTGTGTATTAGTTGGATGTTCATTTATTAACATCTATAAAGCGTGATCGTTAATTTTCACGAAATCATTAGTTTAAACTATATACGTACCAGCTATGAAACGCAGGTGATCTTTTTATTAGTCCAGCGGCCCTAGCGAAACATCTAGTGGCGTTGGTGTTTGTTTCAGAGTTTATTTTATCTAGACAGATGAACATACAATTTCATCACAAAAATTTCGAGTTATCTAGAAGAATGCATAAGTGTGCATATACAGCTCAAATCTTAGCTAGTTATATATATGTTCAGTCTGGCTGAAAATTGCAAACTTGACCATTATATTATTCGAAATATAAAAATTTAAGCTATTGTTCGGCAACCTGATAACGTTTCTTGAATAAAATGAGGCGCTTAATTTCTCTAAATTTTTTCTTAGATTTCAAAAATGCAAATGGCTTATTTCTAATTTTTTTGCAAATGAGTATATATTCTTTTAAGAATAAAAGTTGTGTTTAGCAATAACTGTGGAAATATTTTTCATGATTTTTGACATGCATGCATAACTAAAGCACAATTAGTTAGTAATGGTCTGACAATCATTTCTTACAGCCCCTACAGCAATATGTTGGTGCCTAATATGTTTACTACAATTGATGATAAAATTCTTTAGCATTTGCGTGTTTTAGTGCTTTTCATACATTCGTAACGATCGCATCAAGGTGAAGACAAAACATATTGTGAACATCGTTGAAACATTGCACTTAGAGTCCCATACTGACTGGGCCCGACTGTACAACCGATGGCCATTTCGACCGTTCATTTTACTCTGATGTCGTGATTCGTACAATAGATTTAGATTGGGTGCTGGCGCTGGTGTTGGTTTTGGTGCAGTTGTCGTTTCGTTACGGGGAGGTTTCGTTATGCTTGCTGAATGATACACAGCGATTGGGCTAGACCGTGTAATACCTGAAACATGATTTAATGTCATTAAAATTTTATCAGTTCAACATCTCAGTGACAAAAACTAGTTGAATTTTAAAATACTAAACACTTAGATTTGCACACTCCTAATTACAGCGAACATTGGGCTTCTCTGCTTGAAAATCAGAACAATCTGAATTACAAAACCTAAGTCTATGTAATAAAAACTATATATACGCCGCTAAAAGATATAATTCTTAAACGAATGGGTGTAATATGCTTAAACCGTAGCAGGGCATAATCAAAAGCAATAATTGGCACAACTAGAGTGCATATTTTTGTCGTAAAAAGTACTATGGGTTATCCTTCTTTTAAGAAGAGGTATGAAAACACACCTGTAGAGATAATCTCTACATTATATAAGAAACTTTAATGTTTGAAAGAAAAACAGCTTAGAACGGAAGTTCGGGTAACAGCAGCACCCCAACATAGTCTAATCAATATCTAAAATGTGAAGCTTTTAAGCAAAGGGTTAGGGTACCGATAACGGTATAGTTTGCTTCTCACTTATAGGGTTACTGCAGTGGCTTTTACTACACGAGTGACATTTTAAATATAAAATACAAAAATTGAGTATTTTCTTTGAGTTCAGTAAATTAAATCCAACGGTGGTTGCGAATAGGATTCGACGTTGCGTTTTGTGTATCGATGGTCAATAAATAGGAGATGGGTTACTGAGACTATTACTGCACAGGAGTTGAAAGGACGTCCCCCAAGTCAAATATTTCCGGCCGAGCGGCTAAATCGCGCGAAAAATTTTAGCTAGAAAACATACAGAATAATAGTGTGTATATTCGTGTCGATAGATGTCGCAATAGGTGTTGATACAAGCTCCAACAAGCCAAAACTGCTCCTCGTATTGAAGGCTTCGCACACCATCCTCTCACCCACCTTAACTCTACCTCTCTTCTGTCCCTTAGGCACTTGAAAATTTTTAGCAAACATAGAGAAAACAGGTTTAAAATTCCCAAAAACTGGCGTAAAATCGACAAAAAGTTAAATTTGGAAGTGCAAATCGGCAGTTGGCAAATTTTTTTTAAAAATTGAGAAAAGTTTTGAGTTCCTAAAAAATTTCAAAGCTTGGCCCTGCGCCGGCGCCAACCCGAAAATCCCGGCCCCCTACCCAGTCCATCAACCTAACTTCTAAGCCGATAGATCTTCCACGCTTATGATTGTAAGTTAGCTACATCATATTGTATTTATAATTTCTACGGCTAGTAAAAATTGTGAAACATGTCACGAAGCAATTGTTTCATGCGATGTTTACGTTATAAAGGATCCCTATGTGAAAGTATTGTACTTCAATAGTCTAGATTATATTGTATCCAGTGGTATGTAGTATATACCTATACTATATAATAGAACAGATGGCGTATTAGACACCATCAACATAAAATAGTGTCTAAACATACCTGTTGTTTTTCTGATGGTGTAACAGCAGCATACACAAACACATTATATGAGGTGTGTAAACATAGCATGGTGTAGGTGACGCCATATAGCTTATTGAAAAATTTTATGGTGTAGTCTGCACCATAGGATTACCGACACCACAGTACCTATGCATACAGTCCTAAAATACCATCGTAAACGTCATGGTGTCCAAGACACTGGTGTACAATTGATGGTGGCAGAGACACCCAGGGTGGACAAAGGTTTATACTGAGTCCTTTATAATCTAAACGCCGTATCAGATCAAGGTTAAGGTAAGAAGAACGTAAACGCAATGTTTATATTTTGATAAAAAATGGCAAACAAGTACCAACTGCAGCGTCATGAACATAGTGTTAAGAACAATTCGCCCTTCAAGTAGCATAGAAGTTTGCTTGCTACGTCTATAATTGCGAACACGCGTTAATAGATTAACTGTGCAAAACGGAACTGGAGCAAGTGTAATAAATGATTAAAACATTTAGTATTTTAATAAAAATCGTATATCATATTACTTTTGAGGCACTAATGATAAAATTAATAATTTTAATGCTATCTGGTGATAATCAGCCACAGAGTATGACATACCCATTGGCCTCAAATTGTTGTTTAGTAAAACTAGTTAAAATTTTCTGAAAGTCGAAACCAGATTGGTCATACTATTGACGTGCTCAAAACTGGTAAAATATAAACTTATATCGGTTTTGATCAAAATTTGGTTCTTGCCCTTTTGTTCCCATGAGTGATATCGATATAATAATTATATTAATTAACGTAACGTGGAGCTGTTAAAACTTGGATGAGAATCAATCAAACTGTTAACTAGGTTATATGCGGTAACTTCAGAATGTATTATCCCAAAAGCGAATTTGCTAATGCCGCGGACACTCAGTGACATCTGTAGTGCTGCAAACCCCAATAGTTTAAATGGTTCTTTAGATGGTTTTCAAGTATGTAAACAAGGTTTTCATAAAGCTTTAGCACCACTAAAATTAATGTTACTCGTTTCCTCATCAACGAAACGAAGTCAGTCAAATTTTGTCGTTGAAATTTTGTACCAATTCTTTGACTTATCCATTGAGTTTAAAATTGTTCGTGGTCCGAAGAGCGAGCGTATGCAGTGCCTACCCCACGCATGGCCAGTTAAAATAAGTTAAGGCTATTCAATAGTAAGAATCTATCCGACAATAAGTTTGCAAGCTACTGATGTTACAATATAGACATTTTCCCACTTCTTGTGTATGTTATTAATGGAAGAAACAATTGTGTAATTATACAGTGTGTTCCATAAGTAAGTTTCCAACTTTTAAACTACATAACTTTGTAATCAGTTGACCAATTCAAATTAATATTTTTTATCATGTGTTAGATCAATATCATACTTAATTATTAATACGACAACGGCGCAATATCACTTCCCGCTTAATGACAGAATCCTAGCTATTCGATTATACTCTAATGCTGCTGACGTAGTTCGATCATAGCGGTATTATGCCGATGCTCCTCCACGTTCCAGACCAGCTATTAGATCACTGAATCGTATATTTGACAGTACCGGATCTATCTCAGACCTACAATGCCCTGCACGACCATAAATCGGCCGCTGCCGAATAGAACATGGGTTGAAGAAAAAATGTCGGTCACCACACAAATCGCTCAAACGCCTATCGATTGAAACTGGGCTATCAAGACCCGCAAGTTACCGTGTCGTCAAAAGTATAGGACGTAAGCCTTTTATCCCACAGCTGGTGCATCAGTTAACCGAATACGATTTTGATCGCAGAATTGAATTTGCAGAATCCTGGTTGAGGAAACTGGATGAGGAGTCAGAGCTCGCAGATCGGCTTATTTGGACTGACGAACGCACTTTTAAATTGAACGGACAGGTTAACTGTCACAATTATCGTTATTGTTGGTATGAAAATCCTCACGAAAGTATTGAGGATCAACGGGGCGACATGCATTCTGAGTTAATAATCGAACCTTTTTCTTTGACGAGACTGCGACTGGGTACAATTATGCGGAATTATTGAACCAGCAGTTCCTGCCGGCTTTTGTGCAGCTTGCCAATAGTGACGAATTCTTCTTTCAACCAGACGGTGCTCCGGCTCATTACGAAAAGCGAGTTCGAGAGTGGCCTGATGAAAACTTCGCCGATCATTGGATCGGAAGACGTGGCCCCATTGGATAGCCCGCACGCTCGCCTGATTTGACACCGCTGGATTTCTTTCTCTGGGCGTATTGAAGCTGAAAGTCTACAGCCGGCGACGAAATACAATTGAAGAAATCAAGGACTATGTGGCTTAAGAAATGACCATTGTGGAGCCAGAGCTGCTCAAAAAAGTTGGCTGATCTGTGCGTTATCTGCTTGAGGAAATCATTCAACTAAATGGCTCGCAGTTGGTCCTTTAGGTGAGAATTGATGTTTTGTGCACTGAACATAGTAGTTGTATATTTGCCATCAAAATTATATTTTTAATCGCATTGTGGCTGTTAAGCAATTTAGCCACAAACAGTGAAAGTTACTTATGAAGCACCCTGTACAGTTCTATAAAACATTCATGTTTTATCGATGCCACTTAATTTTTTGGATGAATACGAATAAAATATATATTCCAAGAAACATTGTTATCGACTTCACTTTTTGTTCTTAGTCTAGCCGAGCTGTCACAGTTTTTTTGTAGCTGATGTGGACTGAAACCACCAAATAAATATATTACAATTGAAGCCTATCAAACACAGTTGTCGAAATATGGTTTTCGCATATAGTTTTTGAATCTAGGCATTCAAGGTATGCAGCGCTTGCTCCTTAAAGTTAGCGAAATAGTTATATGCAACTAATTAAAGCCAGTGATCATGTGATGAAAGGTGAAAACAAAAACAATGTCAGTCATATGGATGTGATGCAACTCTCTGTGATTGTATCATAAAATTAGTTATTACATTGCGTCAAAATGTTGAGTATACATACGTGTAAAGGCGGCCTGTACAGTATTTGTTGTAGTGCAGTTCAATTACTATAATTTACCTAAACTGGAGCTATGCGCGGGTTCTTCCGCTGGTTTGAATTGCTGACCGAAATTTTTGATATCTGTCGTTTCAGCTGCGTTTCGGGTCACAGCTCCTGGGTCCGATGGTGTTGCCAAGTGGTATCGATTGTCGTCCGCCGGGAATGTTTCGGGTGGCCGATGCTCTTCTGGCCCATTTGAACCAACCTTTTGCTCTTGACTTTCCTTTATGATGTCGTCATCATGATTTAATGAATTGATTAACATCGATTCTGCTCAAACAAAGTTTTAACTTCCGAAAATTAATTAAGAACAGCCTTTGTTTTTACAGCGTTTTGGGTCAACTGGGCCTAGTGATTTGTTGAAAACATTTAAAATAGTACCATGGCACCAGGTTTGAAAAACTACATAATCAAAGGTTCTTGATCATACATATTGCTAACAGATTAATGGAACAAATGTCACAAAGTGTTTTACATGGCAGATAGGTATTGAGATCTATGTAATTACGTTAGAACTATAATCAACACGTGTTGTTGTCACAAACATAGTCATAATACTGCAAGCTGTAATATTATTTAATGCTCCATACAGCAAAATACTAGACCCATCATACATTTTCCCTCATAGAAATATTTTACCGAACTACAAATGTCTGTACCAAATTAACATTTATATTTTACGGCTTTCCCATATTTGCCGTATTTGTCGTCAACAGCATGGATTTTTTACTACAAGCTCTATTACAATTATGAATAGAATACAGATCTGCGATGCAGACAACGTCTTGTTATTAGATGTCGTTTGAGTCGATTATACTACAGTCCTGGACGAAAGTAAAGGGCATCTGTTTGCGACAGTATCGCGAGTACATAGCGAGTGAAAATAGAGTATCATGCGAGCCAGATGCGAGAGAATTTTGCGAGTAAATATAGAGTAAACTGCGAGTGACTCGAAGTCGAAATATCTAGGTAGTTGTACAATCGAGTTAAATACATTTTCCACGATATATTGCTATGTCGCAATGTAAACGTGCTATTTCAATCGCGATTCATGTCGTCATATTGTGACCGTATATGACTTGGCTTTAATTGACCTAAAGCAAATGTTAGTCTACACTTCGCTTTAGCGCCGCGAGTGTAATTCGAGCGTTTTTCAAGTAAAATGCGCGCGAGTAACGCGTGCGAGGGCCTCTTACGTTTATCCAGGTTTGCAAGTCCTTCGAATCCACTTAAACACATTGGCTTTACTGTTTTAAACATACATTATTTATGACGTTCACCATGAGGTCTTGCTGTTTTTAGCAACATATTGTCAAATTTTGACATTGTTAAATCTAATCGCACGTATAGAGCTGGAATGAGAATACAATGAAAGAGTTCTATTTACGCGGGTGTTTAATACGATAAACTGTAATGGTCTACAGCGTAACAGTTGACATCTGATGTTATTTTTTTAATTTGTGAACTTTTTATTTCGAATGTTTCCGTATTTTAGTGGTCTCATGAAGAAATGAAAGATTTGACATGGACTGGGTATAGCTGTAACCGTTGCACTCAATCTATTACTCATCTATGTCGGACCTGTAATTGACATTATAACAAATGCTGGTTTCACAGCATACGCTTACGTCGAGGACATCCAGTTTTACAAAAGTTTGAGTAGTAGCAGCATAGCTGAAATTATTCCTTCAGCTGAGCTTCTAATGATTAACCTTAGCGAATGGTTTGCTACTGCTAAATTATGCCAAAACCAAGTTAATCTTTTTCCGCCGTGGCATATATACTATGAGCATTGTAGCGGGTGATCAAGTTGTAAAACTTCCATACTCAAATTACTGGATGTAACACTAGACTCGTATATGAAATTTGGCCAGCATATAATAAACTTATCCCGAACAAGTATCCAGCAACTTAAGAAATGCTGCGGTTATGTCCCGGACTGGACGAGAGTAGTGCTCATATGATTATGCGAGCATTCGTTGTGGCTCGCTTGGGTTATTGTAACTTCTTGTGCTACCAGCTACCATACATACACAGACAGCTCAGCCAGAATTGTCCCCCAAAGCGGAATCCGAGAGCATATTCCTCACTATTACATGACCTGCACTGATTACCCTTGGAGAAGCGCATACTGTATAAAATAATCACCACCAGTTTCAATGCTGTCTACTGAAACTGCTTAGAGGTATGCTACAATTGTCATCCGTGTCCAGACTACATTCTAACCAAAATCTTTGTACTGACGGTTGCCGAAGCGAGAATAACACGGCTGCAAATCACGAGCAGACTGAAAATGTAATTATTTTGACATTGATCGTAATTATAAACTGGACCTGTTTAACGGTCAGATGTTTGCTAATTTCGTTACTGTTTTTGTTATGGATTTGCTTCGCCAGAACATTTCGGAATTACATTCGATCTGGAAGCTCCTATGATGTACGAGGACATAATCACACGTGGAGTGACGGCATCTCGATCCTTCTAGAATGTTCTACGGATTTCGAAGACTGATGTCATGATTATTGTAGAAGATTCTTTGATTATATTTAAAGACGGTTGCTTGCCACAAATTGAGTTACTGTTTAGTTACTGCTGAAGTACTGTTTCATTACAGTTCAGTTTACTGTTTCTTATTGTCTCGATTCAACGTTACTTTTACTGTCTTGTTTACTGCGTTTTGTTTGCTTACTTCTGTTGGCTTTCAATAAACGTTTGTTTTCTACAACTCAACGTGGATCTACGCCTCTGGGAATACAACAGAAGCTTTCTGGCGCACTGAGTAGGATCTTGTTCAACACTACCATCGACTGCCACATAGTCAACGGATTGATCAAGATCGAAGTCATCGCATCATGGCCGAATTCAAGACCTGATGGTACTCATGCAGCAACAACTTCAGCAACAACAAGAAATGATCCTGAAGATGGAGCAACAACGGAAGGACGATCAGACAAGATTCGAAAGTATACTTGGGAAGATCACGTCAGGTACGACTTTAACTTCTACTTCAACGGACACCTCGGCGACTCCGAACTTCCCTCCTTTTGATTCAACGTCTGAACTTTGGACGGATTATTACGCTAGGTTCTGCAACTTCCTGGGCGCTCATTCTGTTTTGGACAATAAGAAAGCCCAAGTATTTTTTACGAACCAATCAGCCACTACGTACAAGCTATTGGTTAATCTCGCGGCTCAAAAGACCCTTCTACTGATATCAACGAACTGACTTTTAACGAAATAGTCGCCGTCATGAAAGATCAGTTCGATCCAAAACGTTTCATCGTCCGGGAACGATTCAAGTGCAGGAGCGATATGCAGCGCAAACCAGGCGAAACAATTCAGGAACTGGCGGCGCGCATTCGGCAAGGCGCTGCAACGTGCGACTTTGCGTCTATTAAGGACCCCCAGGACGAGGCATTGCGCACTCGCTTCATTTGCTCTATCAACAATGAAGCCGTTCTCAAGGTCCTTTTCAAGATCAAAGACGACGAACTGAATTTCGCTCGCGCAATTGAAATCGCAACTGAAACGGAACATGCCGCTAAAGTCGCCAAAGAAACGGTCTGCGGCTCCAAGCCAAAGCCGGTAAATAAGGTGAAGCAGCATCACAAGGCCCATGCAATGGAATCCTCAGAGAATTTCAGTGATTCGGGCAAGACAAAGGTAACTTGCTACCGCTGCGGTCAACCGAACCACAAGGCAAACGATTTCCGATTCAAAGAGGCTAAGTGCAAGTATTGCAATCTCAAGGGTCATTTGGAGAAGGTCTGCCGCAAAAAGAAGCTTTCCACATCAAAGGCAAGCAAAAATTCCGTGAGAAGAATTGAATTCATCAACTCGGTCAAGCAATCCCACGACAATATGCCAAAGCTTGAAGTACCACTCGAGATTGATGGCAAACGGTGCGTGCTTGAGCTGGATACTGCCACTACAGGTAATTTCATATCCACTGACTACTGGCATAGCCTGGGACGGCCGAAGTTAGATAACCCCTGCTGCCGCTATGAGACCGCCAGCAAACATGATTTGCCAGTGAGAGGCACCTTCGTTAGGAATACTCGTTGCCAAAGGTCAGAGTTTGGTTGTGACGTTCGATTTACGGTAACCGACATTCCTGACTTGAACCTCTTGGAACGAGAGGCAACCAAACAGTTGGGAATCTCCGTGGATAAGGCAATGGACAATGTAATTTCTTGCAACGCAGTGTTTAGTCATCTCAAGGCTGACATTAAGCTACGAGACCAATGCAAAAAACTCTGCGAAGAATTCCCCAACCTTTGGAAGTCAGAACTGGGATGCCTTAAAGACTTTGAACTAGAAGTAGAATTCAAGCGACAATCCCACCCGATTTTCTGCAAAGAAAGACCGGTCCCTTTTGCCATCCAAGCCGATTTGCAGAAAGCGTACGAAAGCGGCATTGCTAAAGGAATTTGAGAGCCGACTCAGTTCAATGAGTACGGCACGCCTGTTGTTCCCGCTCGCAAGGCACTCTGTCCAGGTGAGAGTAAGCCTGCATTGCGTGTTTGTGGTGACTATTCTGTGAGCATAAACCGGCAGCTAAAAGACCATCGACACCGGCTACCTCTTCCGGAGGATCTCATGCGTAAACTAGGAGGTGGATACGGGTTTACAAAGATTGATCTGGCCAATGCGTATAACCAGATCAAACTAGGCCCAAGAAGTCAAAGGAAACTTGCTCTCAATACACACAAAGGTGTGCTTCTACAAAAACGACTGCCGTTTGGCATCAAGTCCGCTCCAGGTTACTTTCAGCAAATCATGGATCAACTTACACAAGATCTACCTGGTATTGCTGTCTATCTGGATGACATTTTGGTCAGTGGCAAAGATGCTAATGATCATCTGCGGAATCTCCGACGATTACTTCAGGGTCTAGATAATAAAGGACTCCGCTGCCGACTGGAAAAACGTCACTTTGCATAACCGTGGGTTGAATATCTTGGACACTGACTGTCGAAAGAAGGAATCACCAAAGGACCAAAGGTCGACGATCGCTTGGGTTATTGTAACTTATTGTGCTACCAGCTACCATACATACACAGACAGCGCAGCCAGAATTGTCCCCCAAAGCGGAATCCGAGAGCGTATTCCTCACTGCCTCAGATCTGCACTGATTACCCTTGGAGAAAATAATAACAGACTGTATAAAATAATCACCATCAGTTTCAATGCTGTCTACTGAAACTGCTCAGAGGTATGCTACAATTGTCATCCGTGTCCAGACAACATTCTAACCAAAATCTTTGTACTGACGGTTGCCGAAGCGAGATTAAAACGGCGGCAAATCACGAGCAGACTGAAAATGTAATTATTTTGACATTGATCGTAATTATAAACTGGACCAGTTTAACAATTAGGTGTCTGCTAATTTCGTTACTGTTTTTGTTATGCATTTGCTTCGCCAGACCGTTTTGGAATTACACTCGATCCTGTTCTGGAAGCTCCAATGATGTACGAGGACATAATCACACGTGGAGTCACGGCATCTCGATCCTTCTAGAATGTTCTACGGATGTCGAAGACTGATGTCATGATTATTCTAGAAGATTCTTTAATTTATTTAAAGACGGTTTCTTACCACAACTTGAGTTACTGTTTAGTTACTGCTGAAGTACTGTTTTATTACTGTTCAGTTTACTGTTTCTTATTGTCTCGACTCAACGTTACTTTTACTGTATTGTTTACTACGTTTTGTTCGCTTACTTCTGTTGGCTTTCAATAAATGTTTGTTTTCTACAACTCAACGTGGATCTACGCCTCTGGGAACACAACAATTATTGCCTTTTTATGTGTTTAAAAGGAGCTGCCTCATCTAAAATATAAAGCGTCGAAATAATCGCTGCCAATCTCTTCCGTTTCATCACACGCCGGAAATAGCTGGAATGTATATGTTTTATAACTAATTAAAGTTCGAAAAAGCTATATCAATCAATCAAGCTTGTGGCAAGCTGCAATAAATTTCTAAACCATCCAATGTATTTATGATGCATACACAATTTATGACGCAACATTAACACTATACCTGCAATATTATCTTGTCTCACGGCTTTCTCTGTTGCATGATGACGATGTTTTTCTACAATTAGCTTTTGATTATGTTCATTTGGTTGATTACTCGACAAATTATTGGGATGGCTGCCGTATTCGTGCGCTATTCCGTAACGTACAGCTTGATGTTGACCCTGCTGTACTTCAGACATATGTGAGAACTGATTTGCACTGCTCTGCTCGCCAGATACAGATAATTTCTTTTCAATGGATGGATCTAAAGCGTTATTATTCTGTGTATTATCGTGATTTATTGCATGTTGTTGACTTTTGATACCGTTATTAGCGTGCAACACAGGTTTTTCAACAACTTCGCTTAAATGTCCTGCCATTTCCCTGCTCATTTCAACATTGAAAGGTTCTAAAGTATTGTAAATCCTGCGACCATTCAACTCATGTAACGGCAGCTGCTGAGTATGGACACGGATAAATGCTGTGGGTTCTGTAGCTGCTGCGTTGAAGTTATAGCTGTTTGGGTATCTATTGTCACTGCCATGGAAAATATTCCTTGACTCCTTTGATGATGTCGCATTCCGAGCATCTGGAGTATGATGCAAATCGAATAGTTTAGGCTCATCAATGAGATCACTGTTGTCATCCGCCTTACCGTTGTTTTTTAATTCTTGTTGTTGGAAATTTTCGAAGTTCTTCATGCCTCTTGTGCCTATGCCTGCAGGGTTTGCGGTTTTTTCGTACATCATACCAGGTTCATTAGAGCGTAATTGGGCCGGTATAACTTGACCTGGATCACGTATATTATCATGAGACCCAAATTTGTGGATCTCATTAAATTCTTCATCATTACGTTCGACAAACTCATCACCATGATTATAAATTGATGCTACGGTTGGACGAAATACAGGACGAATTGCAGGTTTTTGACCAGGTACCATGGGTCTATGGTCATCAATAACATGTTCCAGTATCATGTCATTTGGATTTATATCATGTTTAGTTATATCCTTGTTTTGACCAACGTCAGCACTACTGCTACGATCGTTGAATACATACTGATTATCAGGACGTATTGCCGGACGATTGACATTTTGGCTCGGATACGTATTAATTTGACTGTTAATATATTGCACTTGAAGAAATGCAACACTGATTAATATTAGTTCTCCCATCGTAAATTTATAAATAACCAAGTACTGTCGCCTAGAAAACTCTAGAAAACTTTAGACAGAAAATATACATATAGCGTATTATTGGAGTACATTGAAGCCGATCAGTTAGTTATATATATATATATATATACAAAATCGCAATTAATTATATCCCAACTACAGTCGCATGAGCAAAATTGCTAAATATTGCAGCATCTGACAAAGATGCAAAATCCACGATTAAACGGTAGATAAGTAATTGCTGTGTTTTAATTCCGGTGACTATAATTTTCAAAATTTGTTTTCGCAAATTCTGCATTCTTATTTTCAATGTCTTTGATATGCTTACAAAGCTACTTAATCATTAATCATAACTGCTCAGATTGGAGCACTAATACCGAAGAGCGAATGGAGCGAAAATTCAAGTAAAATTACCGAAATCTTTGCGAACGCAAATTTGTCGAACTTGAAAATAGTGGGTTTTGTTCGCGAACACAAAGAGCTTAAATACAGGATCAATTTGTATTTCAACACACTGAATTGTCCAAACTCATAGGTGATAGCCATTATGGAACCGAATTTATGCCGGAAATCGCCAAATTTTCGTACGAGCACGAGGTATATTATATCAGGCACTTTGGTTTGATTACGCCAAATTTCGGTTGGGCGAAAACCGAACGGCATACAGCATTTTTGGTAATAACTGTTTGCGATTTGATATCGGTTGGTGCTAAATGGGATTGTTGGTGGGATCACCTTTAGTTTACTCATGCATAACGTTATAAAAAATAATTTAATATTACATGGGCTCATGAAGCAAAGTATTCTATTTGTAGCTTATTACAAGTAATAACGCCAAATTCCTAAGCTGAAGGAGTAATCAGAAGATTTGTATATTTATAACGATGCAGCGCTCGTATAACTTTAGCAAATCAAGTCAATTTGTCCACGATTTGACTATATCGTTTTTAATTTTAATAAAAAGAACTCTTTTATCATTTACAAACACCTTTTAAGTAAATATACAATCGAATTGTAAGTATATTGGCTTGCTTGCGTGTAGGTGGCATAGGGATGTACCCCCTGAGGCTCGAACCCTCCCGTCTCCCGTACAATTGTCCGGGTACCCCCACCCCTGGGACTTCGGACCTCCACCATGAATGTATATTGGGTGCGCATATATTTGCTGTAAATATATAAGATCGGTCCAAGCTCAGGTGAGGATGTGTAATACATATTTTATTACAACGTATATAAAATATTTTTGAAAATGTTCAAACTGCAAGCATGGCGCCAAACATGGAACCCAGAAAATTAGTAAGAATTGTAAATCTTTTTATTGATACTTGTCGGAAATGCATCAATATATCTGGGGTAATATACACCTACAGAAAGGATAAGGAAGATTGTACTTTGGCTGTGCAGAAGAGATACTACTTAACCAAACATTTGGCTCATACTATTTCATCACGGATCTGAGACAGATTCGTTTTTAACAGGAAATATATTTGAATGACGTTACTTTACCTTGCAGCACACAGGTCAAAATTTGAAATGACAGCTTACTATGTATTCCTGTATACTTCCAGTGAAATACTTTCCTAAAGTAATACCATCGCAAATTGTGCAGTACAGATGAAATGTGTATTGGAAAAAATTTGTTCTTAAGATATTACTCCCCGGTGCCTTGGTAGACGATCTCTAGCTTTCGAAATATGTAACATTTCTTAACCACGACCGTTAACATTACTTGCATGAGCAACGTTTGGGACTGAACGATATTCAAAACAAAGCACTTTACGACGCCTTCCTAGAAGATGGACGCTTGGAAATAATGGCGCCACAGTTAAGCAATTATATACATTTACAATTTCGTGCTTTGCAGAAGATATATTGAAATTGTATTTTTGCACCGATTTCATAAATGATTGAAATTTTAGGATCGTGCTCTTTTTATGCAGTATTTCTGCCGCTCTGACTTTATTGTAGCTACATGTGCGTTATATATAGTGGCAGTAAAATTGTCCAGAAAGGGACTACTTTACAATATTTAAAATTTGGTTAGAATTAACTTTAACTTTTTATCATTATATCTACAAAGCAACCGCTAAATATTTCGCAACTAAACTGCTTATAGGAAAAGAAATCACTGTAAGCCTGACATTGCGACATCTTTATTTGTAAAATTTGCCACTCTTTTTATCTAAGATAGGAATTGGGATTAAACAATGTCTCAACAGCTCAGCTGTATAAAGCTAACAACAGAGTCATTTTCAACCAAACTTCATTTCACAGCGAAATTTTTCGAAATTCCAGCATACGGAAATGCTGCCCCACATCTTTAGGAGTAGTTTCTTATCCAACAATTTTGAAAAATTTTAATTACGAAATATTTCAGACAAACATAAACAAGCTGCACTAGTCTACCAAAATGTCTGAACACATATAATTATATGCCGCAAAAACATAATTATAGAAAATTTTAAATTACTGACAGACGAAGAGGCCTAGGGGTGCCCATGGTGAGTGTGCTTATAGTAAATGAAGTTGTAGTCAAGCTACACTTATAGTGAAATGTTCGTGTGGCCCCGACCTAGTTGTTTAAAATATCATATAATGGACATTGAAAAAGGTCCCTTTAGCGGATGTTTTTGATTCGGCTCAAGAGGATGATTCACTAAAATCGCAGCTTAAGTACATCAGATTCATTTCTAATTCCATTTTTAGACACATTGTTTAATTCCGGTGATGAGCGATCATAAATTAATGAACGTGCCGTAGTTTAGGCAAAAAAGCTCTTTATTTGCTTAATGAGTAAGGCTATATAGAAGTGAAAGGCGTTTGTTATACACCGTCAATTTTCTCAGAATTTTTGAGGCAATACTAACTGGTCGAAATATCTATTGCTTGTTATAAAATGGCATAAATTGTTCAAAAACTGGGTGGAAATGTTCGAAAACATATTGACAAAACACAAATGTATTAATTGTTAGAAGGTCAAAGACACATAAAATAAGAATAACTGTGGGATTTTTTGAAGTTAAGGTAAGAAAATAAAGTTTGAAATGACGGGTTCCAAAATGTTATTTAACAGAAGCTTGCAATCATAACAACAGTTCAATTTTCATTTTCATATATCCGTATTTACCTAACTGCTAGATGGAGTTTGAGTTAGTAATTAAAGTTACTCATATTAGAGGAGTTGCTCAGTTTATTTACGAAAGTAAAGTGGTTTAATCTAATTTTAGTATTAATAAGCGAAATTACAGATATAAATATTATTGAAAGTTATCTAACTGTAAAATTTCGGTAATGTCAACTTTAGTAGTAATTTTTTATGAAATATGTCAACGTGGACATAGCTTATCCAAAGTATTCAGCCCAAAAAAGTTCAAAAAATAGATACACTCGCGAATTGTGTATTAAACCTGCAACCAATTGGTCGTAGTGGAATAAACCAAGGATCGGAAGTTCCCGATGTCTATCTGTTGCGTGATCTTGCTGCTTATTACTGTCAAACTACGTATAATCTTCCTTCGGGCATGAATTACCATGATACTCAACTGTTATGTGCTTCTAACATGTTCATTGCCGTTATGCCCAAAACGCAACGTCTTTGGTCTTATTGACTACAGAATTAGTAATTCTGCAAGAATCGACATATTCACGTCAATGGCGTTCATGATCTGTCAGCTTTCAAAGCGCGTGCTTTTACAGATCTATTACCCTTTTGTAGCTGCTGGATTTACCCTAAGTAAAAACAACCATTAATTGCTCCTCGGTTGATACGTAACTTCTGAGTAAACTGAACAACTGCTGTAGCAGTTTTTATGATTTTTTCAGTCGTTAAACAAACTAGAAAGACGCATGGGCTAGGATCTAAACGGTGATTTAACTCGTCTTTTCAAAAGTCTAGTGTTTTTGCAACGGTATTGCAGACTTTAGCCGCGATATTAAGGTAGCTAGCTTTCTGTGCATATTATTGCTAGAATGGTCCAAACTTTTACAAATTTCGGCTCGCGAGTTTTGCAGAGCAAAACGTTTCAAAATTCTTTTCTTGTTTTTTTAATCTTGTACTTTCTGAGTCATTTATCCGTAAGCCCAAAGATGGTTGTGATAAAAATTTGGGTGGTGCTTTGTGTTAACAGTGGGATTACGTCAGTTATCGAGAACTGACAACTTGAACTTAGTGAATGAGATTGAATGATATGACATTTATTTTCATTTCACATGTAAACTTTTAAAATCCAATCGAACTGTCCTACGTTTAATCGGCTATACAAACATCGTAAAATTGCTAAATGAACAAAACAAACTCGAACAATCAATCCTGTTTCCGAACAAGTCATCTTGCCTTTCGAACAATTAATGCATGTCTAACTTTTTACTTACAAAATTTGCGCTAAAATCTTCAATTTATAATATCAAATATAGATAAAAAAAAATTTGTGATATTATTTGTTTAACAAAATGCAAATCTATATCTGTTAACAATGTAATACTTTTGACTTTTGTTAAGGCTCGAGGTAGATACCGTTATTTCTATTATTGACACACAATTCTAGTGAAATATTTACTCAGGACAATTTTCGTTTAGCTACACAATGTACAGAAATTTGGCTGCCGAAAAAAGTAAGAATTTGCGATTCTTTCAACAATGTTTAAGTTTTGTCTAAAGAAAATGTGTCAAAGCAGCTTGAGGTATAGGTATATATTTTGGCCGGCATCGAAGGGTCGGACAGTTTTTGAAACGATATTTGCCACCCACACCCTGCAGGTGCACAGATGGCGCGCGAAAGAATTTAGCAAATTAGGCCGAAATTGGGTACATTTTATGAAATATTACACAAATTTAAAAAAAATGGCTAAAAATTTGTGGAAAATTAGCAAAAATTGGGGAAAATTTTGACAAAATTTGGAAAGGTTTTGAGTATCTAAAAATTTGAAATGCCGCTGTATCTTATTCCTTGCGGAACGATCTGTTGTCCCATGACCAGACGGAGCTTGGGCACTTAATGTGTTGTGAATATACGTTGCTGATTTTAATTATCCATTTAAGTTTAGTCAAAAATATGAGTCAGAGCAGTTTAAAGGAACCGCCGCCATGGTAAATATTTATTACTGATTTTAACAACGAGTTTAAGTTTAGTCAGAAAGAAATTTGTCAAAGCACTAAAAAGCGTCTACTAGTTGGCATGTTGGTTATCACCTGGCAACATTTCAAATATTAAAATTAGTCCATGATTCGCAGTAATATTATGTTAAACAGTGGCAGCTCTTCTGTGCTTCTATATTATCTACATTTAATGGATACTGAACATCACATAAGGATGATAACAAGATATTGATGTTCTACTAATGGTCGCTTTTAAGCTGTCGCTTTATTTATTAGTACTAAAAATTTAACAAGGTGTGTTATTTCAAAATACATGCATATATTGAATTATATTACTCCATTCATAATATTTTCTTGTTATAACAAAATTTTAGCATGTTACTGGCAGTTTTTAGGCTTTGAGCCGTATATGTCCAATGTCCGCTGGCTCATGTGGGGGCTAGATGGTCTCGCGGTAGGGGATATCGCGGTGATAGAGAGAGTTATGTCACGGGAATAAAACTTCGAGATTTTTAAAATCTCATAATTTCTCCCAATGGTATGAATCCTTTTTCCAACTTTTGCGAATTTTCACCGGTTAGACCTAAATATTTCCAATTTGTTCGAATATTTCACAAATTTTACCTTCTTTTACCGATTTTTTCCACATTTTCTGCAGGCTATTGGCACCTGGGTGGGGTATAGAATGTTAATGAGGTGGGACATTTAGTGTCTAGCTCCTCTATTCAACTATGGAGAACTATCTTTAAGCGATAACAGTCTCCAACGTATGATAATTCATTAGACACAATATTCATTAAATCGAATTCGGTTCAAGTCTAAATGTCAAATTCAAATGGGCCACAATAAACACCGTCAACGGCCTCCAAGAAACTGCATAATTAAGATTTTTGTTACTGGTTTATACATATGAGTCCTTGCAATCGATACTCAAAACCTATGTATAAAAAATCAATACAAATCTCAGAGTGCGATCATCAAATATAATATAGCGCCTGAACTATTGACACGACCTACACACACAAAATTAAATGTGTTAAAATTGATACGCAATGAATTTCTTAAAATTTTTATTCTTGGCGTGTTAAGTGAAATATATTTTCGATAAAAAGTAAGATTCAAAGTTTCTAATTTAACACATAAGACTAAAATTTGCTTATGTAATAGATATTATAGGTTTCCTAATTTATAAGAGAATGTATTAAAGGCACACAAATTTTTTCTTTTTGAATACAAATAATTTTTGTGACTATTTAAATATTTAAACTCTATCAGCATGAGCAGTAATACTTAGAGTAGTTTAACTTATTCAAGATAATTGTGACAATGCAGCGGAAGTCTTCGAAGACTGTCGGGCCTTAATTTTTATTACACAAATGCGTCTTTTTCTGCGCTTGCGCGCGTGCTTGCCTATACTTTTCTGAATTCAGTCAAAGAGAACCATATTTACATGGCAGGCGTAAACAAACATACTATAAGTCTGTAAGATGAAAAAATTTTATTGATTTATCGTTGTATCATTTTGTTTAGTTTGAACGCGGAAATTCGACCTCACATAATACTTCTACTGAACTTTTTACTCGGTTGCCTTCTCTCCAGCTGTGACAGTCGGTGGCCCTGTACTTTTTAAATCCCAATAACTGTCACCTTAAAATAAATATCAAACATGACATTTGGCTACCGAATTATTAACTTAAGCGAACAAGAATTTAACGTCGATGTCAATCAACTATTGCTGCAACTCATTTTATATTCCACCGAAAGCCGGCCTCATTTCTAATGATTTCTTTTATTTCGTGACAGCCAGCTAAGCACGGGACGTTCTGTCGATATAATGCCGATAACAGAACGATGGAGGGCATAATAATCCATGTTCCGGAAGTGATTGACTTCGGTTCTTTTATAATGGCATAACCAAGAGGCAATACTGTTAAAAATTGACAGTAAACAATAACACTTGGTGGTGCTCAAGTACTTTGTTGCCTAATAGTATTTCCTAGCGCGATGATATTGTCGACTTTATATATGGGCTGGACGCCAAGTATTAGCAGGCCAATGATAAATGTGAGTAGTGTAGGAACAGAAATAACAGGCGGCTTCTATACCCGCTTAAATTTCTTAAGTTTGTTGGAGTTCGGATAGCTGGCAACTCCAAGGAATTTTGGGAGATGGCCTGTACGCAGGAAAGTATCATGGTGTATCCAGATACGTTTCAAGCGCGCCTCAAATCATCCACAACTTGGTAGAAATTAGAATCAAAGTTTGGGTAAATACGGCTGAGTATCGCACTCCTAAAAGAATTTTTATCATACATTTTTACTACAACTAAAACTTGATAAATGTTTGGCAATTTTGTCGCACACGCAGTGGTTTATAGTGGTGTTTTTAGGCATACCGCTAGAGATCTTTGGGTAGCACCACCAACGTTTTACGTATTATGTTTTGGTACAACTAAAAGTTTATATTACAAAAATCTATATCAATTATTTAGCTGTATTCTCAATGGTATATGAAGGTGTTTTAGCGTGCCTCTAAAGATCTATGGATAACACCACGAAAGGTTTTCGCAATGTGTCGACGGATGTCGAGGGTCCTTTGCGAGAACCAAATAATAGCAGACTCTAGATTATGGTAATAATTGGAATCATCAACGATTATTCGTGGCTGTGTGATTGTTATTACCGCCAGCGCAACTTTGCAGCAGTTGTCTATAGGAGAAAATCTTACAGCATTTGCCAAAGTTTTTTAGAGGTAAACTCACGAACCACCACATCACCGTAATCTGTTGGGTGTTGCAGCAATCACACCGACATACGTGCAATTATGTAGCGCTCTCGTGACACAACTTACACCGAACTCAAATGACGCACAAAATCGTGGCAGGGTAACAACATATCCGCGACTGTTTGACTGTTACAGCTACAGTCGCTCTGAACACACCCAATAACACCCAAATATAGCGTGCAATAAACTGCCTCGTAAACAAGAACTCTTACACTTCTGGCAATGTATTTGTTATTACAATTTTGTTTTACTAGATAAATTATTCGCACGTTAGTCGTATTTCAGCGACAGTACTAGTTTTCATGTTGATATATACGTCCTAATAATGTGGCTTTTTCGGTTTACCCAGCAGAAGTTCCGACATTTCCTCATGGCGGCCAATCGATATGTCTGTATCCCTTAATAGAAGTAAAACCTTGACTGAGCTATACAGCCGTTCAATTGCATGAAAAATAAAGCTACCAAGAATAAAAATGCAAAGGTTTGTTTACCTTTTGACAAAGATTTTGCACGAGTTCAAACAAACAAACAAAATCGTTTATTAACCACACACATACTAGTAATTCGTAAAGTCAGCGTAACGAGGTTTGCATCGGGCGCTAAGGCCGTCATAGCGAGCTCGAAACTTAGGCAATGGCTTACCAACTGCCAGTGTACTAGTTAACAAAAATATATATACAACAAACGATATATTTACAAACAAAGTTATACGTGCAAGGCAAAGGTTAATAAACTGGTTTAATGCCAGAAAGGGATTTCCTCTTATATCTGGCTGGCGAGATAGGAATGTAATTCATCGTTAAGGACAAAGACGTTGCAAGGGAGTAAATATCGCTTTTATTTCTAAAGGTTTCTTTTGAATTGCAAGAATTGGTTTAAATTAAACATGTTCAACGTTTTTTTAAATTTTGTAGAGTCCTGTGCTTCGATTAATGGCGGCTCAGAACCAATAAAACTGGGTAACTTGTTCCATACATGAACCGTTCTAACTGCGAAGCTACGTTTTAACGAGTTAGAGCGAAACTTTGGCTTGAGCAGCTTTTTTCGATGGCAGCGCGTATTTGCGTTGCCGGACATTACAAACAAGGTTTCGCAGCAATTAATCTCATTGTTAAGACATTTAAATATTAGGATTAGGTCGCGTTTCAAACGACGTAGCTCCAGAGGTTCTAATCAAAAATATGCCAATCTTTCACTATAAGACATTTCCTGAATGCCCATTCTGGCCGCTAATCTACATGTAAAATACCGCTGAACCTTTTCCAGCTTGTAAATTTCCAACATATAGCACGGTGACCAGACTTGGCTACAGTATTCTATAATCGGACGGACGCATGACAAATAGGACGTCCTTATTGATTCCTGATCACTATTCAAAAAACAGCGAAATAACATACTAGTAGTACAGTAGGAGCAGCACGAACATAGAGGATTTGAGGATTCATTCACCTTCATTTTTGCAGGAAAATTTTTATGTTTTGTTTGGGGTCATTAGCGGGGTACCGGGTTGTACGGGGTCATATGGTGGTGCTAGGTTGTACCATGGTGTCAGCGTGTGCCGGGTACTTGTTCCAAGGATATTATATCACGAAAATGATGTAATTTGTATTTTTTTATTTCGACATACCATTATTTTTGATATAACATATTCGGCTCAATATTGAAGAAACTACGCAACAATGTTTATTAAAGAACAACATGGTTTTCAGTATACAGTTTTTACGCTCGGCGTTTAATTTCATCATATAGTTTTTCGGTGAATGTTATATTCAGTTTTTCGCATATTTCCTCTACGTTTTTTCTTTTGATCACTCTTCTTTCCGCAAAACAGCCGCCAGGAGCCATGTGATGACTTTGACTTGGATGATTGTAGTAACATCCCAGACATATACCGTTGAAGTCGTCCACTATTGCTTGGGCGTTTTTGTGTAGCTTTTCCTCCATTATCTTGCTGCACCTGTGCCAAACCTCCAATTTTAATGAATTTATGTCCATACCAGTAATTTCTTTTATTGCGTCCCAAAAATTAGCTTCCATCAATATTGTGGCATCGTCTGCGTTATGTACATCCATTTTTTCAAGCACAGATTCCAGTATATGGGTATTTTCCATCATTAAAATCTTATATTTTAGCTAAAACTACAACAATAAAGTCATGATACAACTATTTTAAAAGTGGTAAAAGTAATATTTCATAGTATCGTAAAACATTTATATGTCAGCGTCTCCTGTTACACTTGATTGTAGATAAGAATGTACCTAGCCTATATGGGTATACTAAGTACATTATTATCGACAATTTTCATCTATTTCATTATATATTCTACACTAATGTGTTAATTTATTAGACATGCTGCAACACTAAAATACTCCGTACGACTACTTTCGTACCCCATTGCAAGAATTTCTATTCGCTCATATTTTGTTTAAAACATTGTTCCAGTAAAACACAACGAATATTCATAAGTTTTATTTCCATATTATACACATTCATCACAACAAATTTATAACAACAGTGGTTTCGTTGAAACTCCATCTTCATTAACAATTCTTTTCGGATAAAAATACGATAAGCTGCTTCTATATTGTCTGTACTGTACACGTCTACTGTCCTTTAGCAGGCTGAAGTGATGGTTCGTTCCTCCACATGTTCCTTTTTCAGTCAGCACCCCCATGAAAGCGTCTTTTCCAATATTGTTCGTTATTTGTGAGAGACCCTTGGTTGATTTCTTTTCTTTTTCCTCAGCGCTCCACCCGTAGTACGTTTTACTGTTCAGCGCTACCATCCCTTCGCCCTTCCATTCCAGTTTGAACAGCCCTGGCGTTCGTTGGCTGTACTCGTCGGTGGCCAAAAACGACGCCTTTTCCTTTTCAAATAGCGCCAATTTAGCTGCGTCCGTGATGTTGTCTTGCAATTCCTCCTCTGCCACCGCGAAATACAGACTGTCGGTATCCATTTGAATCATCTGGAACGACTCCTTGCCGACGGTGTTCATCAGAAACAAATAGAACTCCAGCATCCGTAGTTTGGCGTACTGGTATACGAAGAATGGAATTATGTTGGGTAGATCGTGAGTTATCTGAAACAATTTAGAATACGTTACTATTGTACAAAAATTTTCTTGTATTTAAGCTATGTTATGAGTTGAGTTTATCAATATTCAATATAATCATTTTTGTATTACACTAAAAATTCAATTTTTTTAACATTACATCTAATCTAAAACAGTTAATCAAAATACACAGAAACTAAACACAGTGCAGAGTACTTACTTTTTTCTTCCTCATATGCAGTTCGTAGACGCCATCATCGATTTCGTCCATCTTTTTGAACAGGGCATCCCGCACGTATTTGAGGGCCTCCGTGTCGGTCTTGAACACAACGTTTTCGAAGCGCGTTTTGTCCAGCAGCAATCGACCGTAGTAGTTGTTGCCGATCAGTTTGTACATTTCGCCTTTGATCTTTTCGCTGGGGCATTTATCTGCCTTGCGTCGTTGGTCGGCCACTTCGTCGCCGAGATGTTCGAAGGCTGCCACGCGCTTGAATTCCACAAACTGGTGTACCCGCGTAACACGAACGCTGCACTTTTGGAGATAAAATCGTAGCAGTGGAGTTGCCAGCAGGATCTTTGTTGCGTGGTAGGAACCGATGAGTGAGCGACGAGGCGTTGACATGATTCCACGTTCTTCGGCATAGTTCTGCATGTATTCGCCAATGTCTTCTCTTGTGATTTCAACGTTTTTGAAGATTGGCGGCATTTCTTCCCATTTTTCACGCGCAGCCTCGTTCCAGTACGGTGTTTGGAGGTCCACTTCGACTATACCAAACTCTTTGTCTGCCATGATGTGCGATATGACGTCTCGAACTTGAATGATATCGTCTTTGAAACCGGATTTGCATTGCTTATTTATCCAGTCTTGCCATTCGGGAGTGTTGATTTGTTTAGAAATAAACGGAACGAAACTGCACTCTTTGCCAATAATGAGTTCACAGTCAATGCTGTTAAGGAAAGAGTGTTTCCGCTCCGTTTCTCGTTGACGCTTTTGTTGTTCCTCGTCCTTTATGGGAGCGCATCTGGGGCAACCGTGCCAATAGCAGCCGTCAAATTCAATTACGATCGCCATTTCGTTGCCGTATTTGTTTGGCGCCACGTAACCGTCCACATAGTACCGTGTAGAACCGCAGTTGAATACTTTCTGGCCGCCATTGAATCGCTGTTGTATTACGACATCTTCACAGTCGAACCTTTTGCAGAGCTCGCGTCTTTGGTATTTGAGGTAGAGAAGTTCGGTGGCGCAATGAGTGTAGCTTGCCGTGGCTTTTAGCGCGATTTCATAATTGTTTTTGAGCTGACCCATGAATTGGGCACGTTCTTCTTCGATCGTTGTGGTTCCGTAGGCAGCTCTTCGCCCGGATTGCCGTTGATTGGTCCCAAACTGCAAAGAGACCGGTGGGCATATCTTGACACAGGGACCATAAGTAGAGGGAATTCGTATCGAAGCCCAGTAATTTCTTTACCAATTTCCCTCCGCGAATCCTCGTGACTCCGGCCTCGTGGTAGCGATGGAATACGATTGAGGGTCCGCCTACGATGTTGTTTTTTATCATGGTGTAGATGCTTTTGAACTTTTCGTTGAACAGAACAAACCGTCCTCCTTTGGGCAGTCGTTGCATCATGCGCTGTAGAGCTACGCCGGGAAGGCTGATTGCCTGTTTGAACACGTCAATGCCCCATTCTTCGAACTAGTTGCACATCTTTTGCACGCCATCAAGGAATGGTGCGACGTCCAGGCTGTCGTACCACACCAATAGATCCTCCATTTTTTTCGAATTTCTCCTGCTGCCACACGGTTTGTAGATATTCGTAGTCGCTCTTGTCCATTGATTTTTGCCGAAGGGTGCTGTAGAAGGCATTTATCGGCGGCAGGTCGGTTTCCTCCAGCTGATCCAGGGATTCGAACCATTCGTACGGCCAGAATCCTTTCTGTTGTTCCACATTGAATGCTTTGAGGAATTTGTCGTAGCTTGTGCCGGGACTAAGATAGTTTGTGATGTCGAGGAAGAGGAGGCGGTCGGTTGCGACGCTCATGAAGCCATTGTTCTTTTTGATAGCGTGCTTTATTGTTTCTCCGCTATAAACTAAATGCGGAATATAATACTTTTTAATGAGGTTGAGGTCGAATTTGGCGCTGTTGAAGCCTAGAACAACAAGCTGCCGCATCCATTTGTCGAATTTTTCGAAATACGCTTTCCACCGCCTTGTTTCATAAGCTCTACCTTTAGCTTCTTCATATTCTTTGGTAAATTGTTTGTTTTTATTGCATTCCTTTAGGAGTTTTCGGAATTCTTTTTCATGGCTTTTGTTTCGTTCCATTTCGTCACGGAGTATATTGTAGGTTTCGCCATGCTCTTCCATCATGATTTCGAATGCCGCGTCGCTGATTTCGCACAAGTACGCATGCATGCAAGGCACGATTTCGTTTGGTTCGCCAATGAAGCATTTTGGTTCTTCATAATCCGGCACGTTGCTGGCCACTGACACACTGGCTGGTAGCAGTTGCTTCGTGTAAATCAGCTTTCTATCTTCCTCCGACATATCTTTGATGGGCTGAAATCTTGCTTCAAAGTCATACGTTGCTCTGAAGCGATAAAATTTGTCGGCGATACTAAATCCTTCTTCTACCAGTTCGTCGTGTATTGATTTTGTAAGCCCGAATCCGCCGCCTTTGTAGCTGAACTTTGTTTCTGCTCCTTCGCATTCGGCTATGTGACGATTGTAGTCATAAATCCGATCCCATAACTTGTCGCAACTTGAACACCGCCAGGATTTCGTATACTGCTCTAAATTGGTGATAAAGGAAAAATGATCTTGATAAATGTTCAGGTTCATTGTTTCATAATATAGGCCGCGTGACTGGCGCATGAGTGATGCTGGAGGCGCAGGTAGTGGTTTCGGTATATCGCTGATCACACTTGTTTCGTTTGTGTCCTCTGGTCCTTCAATATCCATGCATTCGAGCCGATACTTTAAACTGTCACTTGGCTCCGCATATTGTTCCTCGTCCGATTCACTTTCCTCGCATTCCGCCATGTCATCAATATATTTCATCATCGGTTCATCTTCTTCCTCTTCCTCCTCGTCGGTGTCGGGCATTAACGGAGCGGATTCGTCGTAGTCATCGTAGACGGGATTGAACGTCCGTTGCCGCTCTTCGTATTTGCGGTAAGCTCGCTGTAGGGAAGTATCACCAGGTAGCTCTTCGGGAATTTCGAGTTCGTAAACAGCAATGTTAATTTTGTAGAAATCCTCTACATCGTCCAGCACTTTCAGATCTATTCTATTAAAAAGCCACGTCTTCGCACCATCTACTGCATTCGCACCACGTTTCTGCAAATTGCATTCTTAACCGCGGTAAAGGGCTAGGCATCGGAAGAAGCACAGTTTGTCTCGAACGTCTCGCGAATTACGATTTATCAAGAGGCTGAATACTTTTATTGTTTATTATACATGGTGGCAAAGCAACACGAGCTCCAATTAAGGGCGGGGGTTAGTTTGTTAACAGTTACTGTCATATTTGTTCCTTATCTACTACATATTTAGTTGTTGGACGGTGTTAGCGGGCCCATTCCAAAATGTCCTGTGCATCCAGACGCTGAATAAGTTTATTGAAATCATTTCGGTTGGCAACGAGCATGGCGTCGAAGAGTTGGGTGTTGTTGCTACTGTAAAAGTAACCTTCCTCGTGGGTAATAATGTTGCGTAGGACGAAGCCGAAGGATATAGACCACTTGGCTTTGTATTTTTGGAGTTCGTACACGCAGCCCAGCTTTTGTTTAATGTCAGCTTCGTCAGCATTCTCCAACCGGAAATTGAAACGATCCTGGATCCTTCGCCCGCGTTGATAGTATGTGCGAATTTGCTTCCAATTGGTGCGCACTATCTCGTCGTTGCCACGGTAGGTTACACCATCTTCAACGGGTAGATTGTTTGGGCGTAACGTTCCTTCCCGCTGTAGTCGAGGAAACTTCTTTGGCGTTTCTTCGCTCTCGGCATCCGCCGCGGCCCGTTTCTTTAGGTAGACTTCCGCCATATGACGTTGAAGGTTGTCGGACCGGTTGAACACTCGATCGCACTTTGAACACTTGTAGCTTCCATCGCCGTGTACTGAGCGAACGTGGCGGAGAAGGTTGCAGTTTGACACGAATCCTTTAGGGCAAACGGAGCATTGATACTTTGCAGCAGAATCAGCCATCTGAATGGTAGTAAATAAAATAGGTTCAAGTTACTCTTTTTAATAAGACGGATCTCTAAAACAATAGTTGTTAAACGCAATCCCTTTACCCTTTTTAATAAAACAGTTCCGCGATCCTCATAAAAAATGCAAACAAAATCTGTCGTTTCTCCTCATTAAGTATGCATAAAATCCAGAATATTTAATTAGGTGACGCTCATTAAATATGCAAGCGCCATATGCAAAAATTTTAGGATTTTAAATTAGGTAACGCTCATTAAATATTCATAGTTGAAGTGTTTCTATTACAGGATTGTTTTGTTATTTCAGTCTTTACATTTTAGGACGGTTTCTAGTTTTATATTTAATTTCGGGTATGGATATTGAGCACAGAACTCGAAAATCGAAATTGCGCTACTGTAACACACGCTTTGATGGGCTTTCCTATGCCTTTTGTTCACTGTTTAGTGGTTTGAATGAACCATATTCTTTGACCACCAAGCTTTAAAGCAGAACGATTATTACGTGTTGCCACCCAAAATTGTGGTCATCTATATTAGAACATAACGTATCGTATTTCCATGGTATATTTTTTAAATCCTTGGCGTATGTAGTTCTCATTAGCAGACTGTAACACCAACATTCAGCCTCCGCATTTCAGGAATCCAGTGACGACACATGGGATAATACTGCAACAAACGACAACGAAGCTAGCGATGATTTGCTGCCTCAGCCTGGTAGCAACGTGCCTGGCCTTGATATACCTATTTGGACTGGACCGATACCTTTCTCCTGCTATGCCAACGTTGAGAACCAACCCATCAAGGCTGAAGATGTCAAGTTACAAAAAAGCATGGATGAACACTTGGAAAATCAATTTGGTTACCAAAATGAGGTACAAATAAATGTTTATTAGATATGTATAATTTTACAATACTCTAATAACCTTATCATAGCGTTCTAGGTTCTGTTTAAACTAAATTTATTTGCACTCCGGCGTATAGTGGTCACAAACCGCAAACGGACGTCTTCGCTTTAGGATCCAAAATTTAATGGTAATAAAAATCTGAGTATTTTTTCTCCTCAAACAGTTTACCTCATCGTCAAAGAACCTTTACTGCTCGATTCAAGGTACGTTCAATTTAACAAACGGTTTCCCCTTCCGACTGCACCCCATTTCTAAGGTAAACTGAAGCCGAGCGTTTGGTCTCAAATGTGCCAAATTGATGCTTGGCATCTACATGCCTTACTGCTCCATGTTTTGTCATATAGTATACAGAATTACATAGATACGTATCGGTGACTGGAGAGCTCTTAGCAATGTTTTGCAAACAGATTTCACATAGGGATAAAATTATGTTTTGAATACGGTACGCCATAACATAGGTGTTACATGGGTCCACGTTTATAATAATTGCATCACTGCCCCTGCTGATCACATGGTGCCATGACTACTGCTGGACCTTGCGGTTTTTTTGAAAACTGCTACGTTTATTCTTACTCAGAAAATGTATTCTTTTTGGTCTTGTGAGAGTCGCTGAAAACCTGTATGGCATATACGTGATTTTATGTTTGACGGTTACACAATATCGATTGCACACTATGAAGTTTGATGGAGCCACCAATCTGGAACTGTTGTTTTTTGCCGAATTTCATAGTACGTACAGCACTTCTTCTTGGTTGTATAACACAGTAAATGTGTTCTTTTGTCTTTGTCCAAGACATATTTAGTGGTAGGAAATGGGGTCAAATGTTGCCAGAAGCTTCTGTGCAGGCTGTTGAAATATTTTACATGAAGGTTGGCTTCCACTGACGTTGCAAGATTCTATGTAACACAAAATGAATGATTTATAAAAGCTATATAACACTGCATAAACAAGCGCTTCTCACAATAGCGAAACCTTTCTTAATTTGAAATTCGCATGACTAATATTTATTGGTGCTTTTGGTTAGGATTAATGGTTTGTTATTAGGAGACCAAATTGCTGTAGTTCCAACAATATACAAAAATGAGGGAGCGGCTGCAAACGCAAATAACTTCAAAATTTTATAGCAATCGTGCATAACACACATCTTACGGATTTATTTTTATTCAGAATTTAAAAGATTTCCATACTCCACGTAGCAATACCCCCGCATGATTAATTACAAGCAATCCTTTGGTTAAACAAAAGATACGCCAGTCTCTCTCCAAATTTTGTTCGCAGTCGACTTGGTTTTATTTTTTTAGAATATAAAAATTATTTTCGCAAAATAGTAATTCAAGGTCCATGTGTTACGGTGCATGTTTTGAAGCATATGTATTACGTCTAGATATAAGTTCAGTTTTTAGTTTTTGTTTAATTATGTCATTTTTGTTTGTGGAAAATATTAACTTTGAAGGAAGGTCCTGAACGTGAACGGAGCCGAAAATCTTCTTGCGAAGAAAACAATCAAAACAATTTCGAAGAGCATGTTATGGAATACGATTTGAACTTGCAACGCAGTACGGTGAGAAATAGTTAAAATTAGTGATATCCCGATTTTATAAATACAATATCTAAATTCTGGGAATAAAGTCATTTGGAATAAATTAAGTCTCGTGAACATATATTGTTGTCGTAACGTTATGACAAATAAAGCTGGAAATTTCGAATGTTGCAACACGCTGTGACTTTACCACGTAGCAATAACCATTATTTTCAGGGGCTTAGATCTTAAGCTTTATATATGCACACTTATAACTTCTTAGTATAATGATATGTCAAGCGCCTTTCAGCTAAATTAAAGTTTAAACCTGATTTCGGAGCGTAAACAGTTCATATAAAATATAGTTTACTGTTTATTGATAATGAGGTTATTTGTTATTTTATATTTTCAGCAGCAACCGCTTGACAATGGCATGGATATGCTACAGTACACGCCCACGGTTACTCCTCAGCCATGTGCTACATGTGAGCAGATACGGCCTGCTAGGATAACGTTCGAAGTGAAACCGTCATTACTACAAGCTGAAACCGTGCAAAATATCAACGATATTTCTATAGAGTTAATTAATAAAGAAATGCTTGAATCTCCGGCCTCACCAGATTACCCCCCGTTGCCGGAGGATTATTCCGTCCCTTCTCCGGAATCCATCGGTGCTTCAGAGTCAGATTATGATCCAGAAGAACCAGTCGATGGTGATGATGTTAAAAACAACGCAAATTCTATGATGGGCAGTGCAAATATTTCGTCACTAAGCGGGTTTAGAGCTCAGCTTGCTAATGGAGGTACCGTGATTATAAATGGTATAACCATTAAATCTGTTCACTATGCCGTTCAACATGAACCAGACGGTGGATTTGCATTGCGATTTTCACCTATCTGAACTGTGTGAATAATCATTCACGTAAAATGCGTTGAATGTTTTGACTGAATGGTCAGGCTAATTTTAAACTTTGGATTATGAAACATGTTCATTGTTTATAAACTCAGCCAACTACCGTTTATTTGTGTTGGTAAAATTGTACAGCTTTTGGATTTGATTTGGTATTGCAAACCAAAAACTGGTTGGCAGAAACTCAGTTCCTAGTAAACATGCTGACATTTGTTACTACAACATAAAATTATAATACATAATAAGTGGATTTTTCTCGGCAAGGAAATCGTTATCTCTTAGCACAAAGTTTAGCTAGGTCATTTGCATAGCAAGTTTCCTTTATAAGCATTTACTCTAACGGTAGTTATCGCACGTTATGGCAAGAAATTTCTGAAATTCAGCGTTTTCTGGAAGTTTGATATTGGTTGGTGCGAGATTTAGATTTGTTGTTGTTTACTTAATGTCTGTTAGCGATCAAGAACATAGGGCAGAGCTTAGCCAGACTTCTACACTTTCCGAATCGCGGGTTATTGAACTCATCAAGCAAAATTCTTCCATAAATGTCCAGTCGGACTTGTCGCACGTTCGTTTGAAATCCAAAGGTCTACAGCTGCAGCTCGATACGTTGCTCCGAATCGATGCTCCCTTGCGACACCTAGAAGAGATAGTAGCTTCGGGAGTAGAAGAATTGGACACAAAAGTTATTTGTGACGCTTGCTCATCAGCGCGTCAAGTCATCAAGGAACGTGTAAAATTGCTTCGGATCGCCGACGAAGGTGGCTGGAGTGCCGTAGCCAACTATCAAGGCTCTGCCGACATCGGAGATTCCCCGGAAGACTCTAGAAGAATTCAGAAAGCAATAGACACTGCAAAGGTAGCTTCACGCCGTATAAAAATCAGCACTCTTAGTACTACAAACAATGCCGCTTATTCGCCTTATCCGCCACGATTCAAACAAACGACAGGCTACAGATTTACCTCGCCTGGTACCTATTCCGCCAAAACGCTGCTACCAGGATCGGTCAAACAATTCATGCACTGTTTTTCCTGCGGAAGAACCGGTCATTTTGCAAACGAATGCCCCTTCACAAAATCGGGGTATAGAGCAAGCAGATCGGGTGATGAAAAGTGAATCAAAAATAAAGCTTCTCCGCTCAGGTAAAAATTTTTTACCAAAAACTACTTTAATTCATGACATTTCAGAGACTGATATAAAAGGCAGTCTTTCGCGACACGTAGACGCCTGGCGTCGGATTCACTGTAATGCTTTCGTGCTGGATATGGTGGAAAATGGGTTTACGATACCTTTTGTTACAGTACCTAGTTCGAAATGTTTTAAAAATAATAAGTCTGCGCTGGAGCAATCGAGTTTTGTCGAAAGCACGATTATGGACCTGGTCCAAAAAGGTTTCGTGTCTCGCTTACACAAACGGCCCTGCGTCGTGAGCCCTCTTTCCGTCCGGGTGTCTGCCGGGAAGAAACGATTTATTCTTGATTTAAGATATTTAAACAAGCATGTCAACCCCCCCAAGATAAAGTTAGAGGATTTGAGAGTTGTGTTGTCTCTGGTGTCACCCCAGGGGTGGATGGCCAGTTTTGACATCAAATCCGGCTATTACCACGTAGATGTCAATCCACAGTTTAGCAAGTATCTCGGTTTTTCTTGGATTTTTCAAGGAACTCAGCAATTTTTCTGTTTCAATGTTCTACCTTTTGGCTTATCTCTTGGGCCCTTCTTATTTACGAAACTTATGAGGGTCGTTATAAAACACTGGAGAGCACAGGGCAAGATGGTATCGATTTACCTTGATGATGGTTTTATCACTCATACTGATCGAAGCACAGCTGCACTCCATGCTAGGAGTTGTAAGGAGGATTTAATTAATCTAGGATTTTCCCTTAATGAGAAATGTCGCTGGGAGCCTGTATCTTGCTTGCAGCACCTCGGATTTATAATAGATTTACACAGTTTTTGTTTAGGCATCCCACCAAGCAAGCTGGTAAGAGTGCGTGATCTGGTGTCATCCGCCGCTCGGAAGAACACTTCGTCTGCTCGTTCTCTGGCAACACTCGCAGGTAATATAATCGCCTTATCTCCTGTAATTGGTTCGATTGCTAGGCTACGCACCCGAGGTATCTACACTGATATTAGAAGCTCGTGTTCATGGGATTCTAAGTTTATCCTTACTCCTCCGTGTCGGGAGGACATCTTTTTCTGGGATAAACAATTAGTGGTTTTGCCTCAGCAAAAATTATTATCACACTGCATACCAGAAATTCTGGTTTTTTGTGACGCCAGCGACACCGGTGCAGCAGCAGTAATGCTAAAAGGTGCAGCAATGAAGGTTGAGTTACAAAATTTTGATGAAAAGGAGTCTGGCAGTAGCTCAACTTTTAGAGAGCTTAGAGCTATTGAACTCGGTCTGTCAACTTTTTCAAACACAATTTCCGGTAAAATAGTAAAATTTTTTACTGATAATCAAGCTGTTTGTGCTATCGTTCGCATAGGTAGTGCTATACCGCATTTGCAAGAGGTTGCGATTAGACTGTTGGATCTTACACTTAAATATCAAATTAGATTGGAACTGGAATGGATACCGCGGGCTGAGAATGAAATAGCAGACATATGGAGTAGACAACCGGATTGGGATGATTGGTCTGTTGCGGATAGCCTGTTTCTCTGTTTAAATGCTAAGTATGGTCCTTTCTCCGTAGATAGGTTCGCAAACCATCTCAATACAAAGTTACCACGGTTCAACTCAAAAACATGGGTGCCGGGTACTGAACAAGTCGATTCTTTTTCAGTCTCGTGGCACGCCAACAATAATTGGCTTGTCCCACCAATAGCTTGTATACCGCGTACGCTGGAGCACCTGCATCTTAGCGCAGGAACGGGTTTATTGCTAGTACCGGACTGGCCGTCAGCCGTTTTCTGGCCAAAATTATTAGAATTCAACTCAACCCATCAGAGTTTTCTCTTGGCAGAAGAAAAAATTCTTGCCCAACCGGGCCTGTTGCTTAGCGGCTCGCAACTACGGTCGTGTTTCGGACCATTTTTTCGCTCGAATTTGTTGGTTTTTGTATATGATTTTTCATTATCCAAACCTTTGTTGACCGCATAACATGTATCATTTCCTCTAAGAGAAAAAGTAATTTATTTTGAAGTTCTGCCAGAAATTTAAAATAAGTGGATTTTTCTCGGCAAGGAAATCGTTATCTCTTAGCACAAAGTTTAGCTAGGTCATTTGCATAGCAAGTTTCCTTTATAAGCATTTACTCTAACGGTAGTTATCGCACGTTATGGCAAGAAATTTCTGAAATTCAGCGTTTTCTGGAAGTTTCCCACCCACCCAACCCTTTTTGTATATTTGGTTAATTTCAGACCTTCAAGGAATAATCCGAACACTTTTCGTACAACCGCCCGGAGCTTCAAACGGTTTAAGGAACATTTTTCCTTCCCTTCCGGATTTTATTCTTAACTGCAAGGCAACTTCAACCACGCGCATGTATCTACGGGGTTTTTCAGCCTTCTCGGATTGGTGCGGGCAGAACAACCTGCCTTATTTACCATTTTCCGTTACCAGTGTCGCCTGCTATTTAAAACACTTGGCAAACCGTGGTATGTCGCAATCTTCTATTGTTATAGCCTGGTCCAGCATTGTTTGGGCTCATGAGCTGTCAGGCCTGGACTCACCGTCGACCAGCTCTGTTTGCCGTAAAGCACTGGAGGCATGAAATGAAATGAAATGAAATGCACGTGTTAGGCAGTTTATATTACTATATTTTTCGTAACTTCAAGTTTTTCTTCTATTGAGGAATGTATATAGTTGTCTTTGATGGTACGAGACCTCCAGCGTCCGTGGGCTTGGAGAAGACGCTCGTTTCCAAAATTGCCAGATGAAGCTGACGCCGATGCTCCTCCTGCACGAAAACTGTGAAGAGTGTATCGTCCTGAAATACCATACTGCTGTAAGGCGTCTTTTAGCATCTTGCGCGCGTAGTTGTATGACCAAGCAGTTGCAGACCCTATTTGGTTACAAAAAATTAAGCTATCTGAATGACTGGTCGAATTACCCAGCGTCCATGATTTGAGTTGCATAAATAATTTCCCGGCGCAATATGCCGTGTGTGACAATGATATAAAAATGGTAGTACCGTGAGTGAACTGGTCCGATTTGGACTTTATGATTTTAATAGCTAAATAAGCCTTATTTAGTTCAACATCACTATAACGCAGAGCAAGAGCCTCCGAAATTCTAAGAAAACCAAAGAACAAAAATGAAAATAGCACCGCAGTTTTTATGGAGTGTTGTGTGTGGGAAAACGCCAACTTTTGAATAAGCTGCTTAAAAACTCCGTGAGGCAATGGTCGTGTAACGGTGCGAATGGTTTCCAGAGCTGCCGTTCTCCTGGCGGCCTCCAGTGCTTTACGGCAAACAGAGCTGGTCGACGGTGAGTCCAGGCCTGACAGCTCATGAGCCCAAACAATGCTGGACCAGGCTATAACAATAGAAGATTGCGACATACCACGGTTTGCCAAGTGTTTTAAATAGCAGGCGACACTGGTAACGGAAAATGGTAAATAAGGCAGGTTGTTCTGCCCGCACCAATCCGAGAAGGCTGAAAAACCCCGTAGATACATGCGCGTGGTTGAAGTTGCCTTGCAGTTAAGAATAAAATCCGGAAGGGAAGGAAAAATGTTCCTTAAACCGTTTGAAGTTCCGGGCGGTTGTACGAAAAGTGTTCGGATTATTCCTTGAAGGTCTGAAATTAACCAAATATACAAAAAGGGTTGGGTGGGTGGGAAACTTCCAGAAAACGCTGAATTTCAGAAATTTCTTGCCATAACGTGCGATAACTACCGTTAGAGTAAATGCTTATAAAGGAAACTTGCTATGCAAATGACCTAGCTAAACTTTGTGCTAAGAGATAACGATTTCCTTGCCGAGAAAAATCCACTTATTTTAAATTTCTGGCAGAACTTCAAAATAAATTACTTTTTCTCTTAGAGGAAATGATACATAATGTATCATTTCCTCTAAGAGAAAAAGTAATTTATTTTGAAGTTCTGCCAGAAATTTAAAATAAGTATATTTTTCCACTTTCGGACGATACAGTCACCGCAGCATCAAGTAAATCAGCGTAGCATAGAATAAGCTTACGCTGTATTATGATTGCTACGAATATTTCTTCCAATTAGATTCAAAAAAGCAAAATATTATCCTGAAATCTGCACGGCTACTTTATACCTGGATCTGATAAATATCTGCTTTGTATTAGTGTTCGTAAAACAAGTTTGCTTGCCTAAAATAAAAACTTCCTTTGGATACAATTTGATGTGCAGCTTCCGGTTATATATTATCTAAAAATTGCAGGCAACAAGAATCATAAGTAAGGGGCGCTTTACAAACATGTTAAACAGCAAGCGCCCAGTAAGAATCGTGCCGTAGCATAGTACGCTTGGCAATTAGGGGACAGTTGCAAATAATGGTCAGGAATGAGTACATACCATTTACCAGCAACAATAAGGATGAAGGCGTATTATCATGCATAGACAAGTTCCGAAGTCCGACGGGCAACGGGTGATTTGGTGGGCGGAGTCAGCCCATCGGTGGGGGTAAATTTTTGAAGCTTTTCGGGACTCAACTTTGGACTAAACTTTCCATCGACTTTTGCCAATTTTCCCCCGATTTTTGCCAATTTGCACAATTGTTGCTCATCGTCCCACGATTTTTACCTATGTTTACCAAAATTTTCCGCCCCCCACCTCGTCATTGAGCATGGATACGTATTATACAGTTAGACAAACTCGAAAACTGAAGGTTGCGAAAAAAATTTACAGCTTCAGCACACCCAACAGTTGTCGTAAATCAAAGGTCTTAGAAAATGCTTTCTTTCATAGCATTCCTCGCATATAGCTTTACGTAACGTCAGCGAAACAGGCTTAATCGTGCCCCATATTAATGAAAAACTACGTTTGTGAAAGGTTATTCGATTTTCCTACGTCTATATAATGTTTCATTATATCCCTTTTGTTGCTGTTATAAAATTATTGTAATCAGTTATTTTACTTAATATTGCTTAGGAATTGTTGCAAAATTGGGATAATAAGTCAACTGTCCATTTTTACGAAACTGTGGCCCTTAATTTTGTATCCTTTAAATTCAAAAATGGAGGATGTAGGAGAAGGTTTTTCTTGGCAAAATAACCATACAATGTTATCGCCATATTTTTCCGATCTCCCACAAACCGCGAGTTAATTTGTGTATCGCGCAATGTTTGACAACCGCACGCGCGCGCCACAAATCGAACCCCGATTGTTCGGGTGAGAGCGGCATGTGCAAAACCATTACCATATCCAGAAGCTGTTGCTCGGTTCATTAAGAAAAGCTCGTAAGGCGCGCGACTGCTAGCGCGCGTGAAAACATACTGCTTCAGTGCTGTTAATAATCAATTGTTATGTTAACGCAGCTTTCCTACGGTAAGTATATCTTCTAGATCGTTGCACGGTTGCACCTATACATTTTTAATACCCGTACCATAACTACATAACTATGTGGTTGTGAACAAATAAAAACTCAACCAAAACCTTGCTGAAATAAAATGTATTGAATAAACAACTTCCAAACCAACGTAATACGGTGCTACAGATGTTTCATTCGTTCTGCTAAAACTGTGATGGCGTGTGTTCCGTCCCGTTATCGGCACACGCTTTCATGATCCTTAATAACAGCGGGATTATTTAATGATAGTAATGAGTAATGATTTCGGTAAATGCGAGGCAATAACTAGCACCTTACCAGTGAGGGTGAAACGAAGCGAGCGTGGTTTCATTTATGAGTACTCATTTCATGTTATGAACCCGCAACAGGTTTAGTTTTCGATGTATATATACCACCCTAAAATATTTGGATCCTTTGAAGCATTATAGAGTTGCACAGAGTGATAGCAGTTAAGAAACAGTGATAGTAGTTAAAAAACATCACCTATTGTGCGTGCCACAGACCCCATACTAGCTTATCTGAAGGGGTTGGAAAAAGAATAACCAAGTATTTGATGACAGACGAGAACTTATGAGTAAATCATTGTAGTTCCTATCATATTTTTACTCCTGTTGAGAAATTGTCTCAAGTAATAATTTAGTAAAAACTAAGTGTCTGCTCGATTATATGAGTTGCCCGGTATTACTCAATGCGTCACAGGCAGTTATCAACCACAAGCAAATGACACTGTGGAGAGGCAAAATCAGATCAAGAATTCGCTGCAAAACGTGTTGGGTGACAACGCGGAGGTCTGGCGATAGACAGGAACGGTGTGTTATTTTCGGCCATGATAATCTTGAGGGTCGAAAGTGTAATGCATAGCATGCCGTTATCGATATTTATGATGAGACATACACTAAGCATAAAACAGGGGCCATGAGAACCGACCTTTCTACATACGACTATATATTTCTCACCATCAGAATGCTCAAAAAAATTTATGAACACTTTATGGATGGCTATTGTCGTCGCATCCTCTGATTGCAACCGACCGTTGCACTGAGATTACGCCTTTACGCCAGCTCATGTCGTTCACCTACATTTAAACATTTTGTATTTGAACCACTAACATCGTGCGTTGCCGCACCAAATTCCCCACTGGGTTCGTTGTAAAGAACCAAATTGAACATGTGGCAGTTTTTACTCAGGGGTTCCCGACAGGAACCGGCCAACTGATAGTTGCTTGATGGTGTCACATCTACCGCAACATAAGGCTCCCGACAGGTTGTCTTCGTTTTGCCACATTTGCGATCGTCTTTCTACGGATTCAAAACGAGTGCTTGTCGCCGGTAAATATATTCTGCTGATCTTTGTGTCTTACACCATAATTCCGCTTTTCTCGTTTTTGAGTCTACGATATTTCCTGCAGCCTTTCGTTCCACATCGTCCTTCGACATCCGCACACGTTGAACTAGATCCACGATTTTGCAGTTTTATTCGTCGACGCCGTCTTCTGTATGATTGCAACATAACTGCACTCATCATCCACCTGTAGCAACGGCTCGTGTTTCTATATCATGAAAAAAGAAGAGTAATCATAAATTTGTGCTTTCTTGCTCTCATCGAAAAAAGACCTTAATAACACAGGTGTATTTTGTGTCATATCATCATAAAAATGAACAGCTTAGAGCGGAATGTTCTGGGGCGCCAGTCCCTGTTTGGTGTAAGTAAACCCCGAGGGGCGGTACGTTATACCGGTAGAAAAAAGAACACCTTAAAGCGTACGGTTCGTGCGGGCAGCAGCCCCCCGACTTAGTAGTAGTGTATGTATCATACAAAGACCTTAGCTTAGGCTTAGTATATCGAGAGCGGCATGACTGCATTCTATTTCCGCCCCTCAGAGTTACTTGGGCGGCAGGTGCTATTAAGATGAATATGAAAAAATATCTGGCTCATAATCGTGCTAAATATCCGGCTAAGAATGGTATGGTTGCTGGCGGCACTTGCATGACAAATTCTGAAATCTTAGGCACTGCCCTCACTGCTGGGAGTTGACTTTAAAAGGTTTACATCAGGTTTGTCATCCTTTGACTGATCTGCTGCAAGCCTAGCATTGACGAATAAGACTGAGGAAGCTATTTTCATTGATAAGTCGCTTGGAAACAGTTTTAATATTATTTCCTTTAAGCAATGAGTGACATCTAATCTTTTTGGGGAGTAAATATTTACTCGACACCTGTAGTATCGCAACTCCAACGCGTTTTACACAAGGCTATGTACTATAACACCATAGTGTTTTACGCATGATGAGGCCACGTCGCAAAAATGAATAATTTTACGCGGGGAATAAAAAATAACGGCTTTTAAGTTTTTTAAAGCTTTAGTACGAAAAATTTATGCGGAGCAACATTGTAAGGTTTTAAAGGAAGTAAACTTTTTCTGGAATAAATATTCGACGTGGAAGCGGTTTGTGACAGTCGGCGGCCCCCCGGTATATTATCGGCGCCCCCCCCAGTGTTTTATCGCCCCCCCCGGTGTATTATCACGTTACCATATATATTTGCTATTAAAACTGTATATTACAGGCAGAAAAAAATGTGTGTGCTTAGTTTATATGACAAGATTTGTACTACAGGATTGAGTTTTTATATAGGTACCACTTGGTACGTTTTCTTAACGTTGTTCGGTAGCTTAGTAGTTGTCGCCTCTGATTACCACGCAGAAGATGGTTGGTTCGAATCTCCCCCTAAACTTTTAGAATTAGGATTTTCTTACTTTTTGATTATTTTGGTCCTGAAGATGCGGGAATAAGTGATTTTTGGTTCTCAACCCTGTTTCTAAGGATTTTTAGGGGTTAATTGGTAGTTTGGGGAGTAATTCAACTCAGTAAATCAAGAAAATCTGAGGAAAATGTTTAGGGAACCGGTTTTCTATTTATTTGTGTGCCCCTGTGTGTGTTATTGATTCTTATATGTGTACCGTGTACCGGTGTGTCACCATGTGTAATTTGTGCATGTGTAAGTGTGCCGTCTGGATGTGTGCTTAGTGAGTGTGACTTACAAATGTACGGTACAATGTTAAATTTAAAAATTATTTTATGTCTATTTAAAATTTTATGTGACTTTTATGTTTTGATTAAAAATTATTTAACATGTCCCTGTACTTTTGCATTTATTTTTGAATTCAAAATTATTTCAAAATTTTTTTCATGTGCATGTAAATTTCGAGTGTGAAATTGGATTTATAATTTTGATTTACTTTTGAGTGTGGATTCCGGGAACTCGGAGTTAAGTCAAAACAATCTCAAAAATTGAGCTAAAATTAGATTTCGCTTGACATTTCGATTTTCCGGTATTTAAGCAGTTGCTCAGTGCTCTCGAGGCCTCAGTTTGCCTCAAGACGCTGACAAAGAAAAATCGGGTAAGTGGCGCTGCCACCTCTTTATTCTTGTTTAATTTATTGATTGATCATTAGTTGATTTAATAAACATATTCTAGGTGGAACTTTCAGCATACACTTCAAGTTTTCAGTGAAGCACATACGCCTAGGCTTACACGGGCTACAGGTTATAAATCCCCGGAAGCGTTATCTATCATCAAGCAGCTGAATAAAGAATGTACTAGGGCCAATTCTGGCCCTGATAGATCCCAGCTGCACCACCATTTTCTTGAGTGTGGTGCCCGGACAGCTCCGGCTTTCACTCTCCGGTGATCTGCGAGACGACCTAAGGGAACCGCTTAGCTTAGCAGGCTGCCGGCGGGTTTACCAGGGTGTTCGGCCTGGCCCCTATATTAGCCCACGTACTAGTGGAACGATGATCGCCCTGAGGGAGGGTCAACCCTTAGGCCTTCTCACAGGTAATAAGGCCGACCCGCCTTTCCCTCGTTATGTAGGATTCCAGCTCCCTAGTTCCCAGCGTGCGCGTAAGCACTTACTCACCCAGGTCCTATGTCAACCCAGGAGCGGATCGTAGCACTGGGCGCATTGGGGAGCAGACCCCAGCAACCCTTTGGTTTCAACACGGGGGAATGTTTCTTAGCAGGCCTACGTGTCCTATTATCTTACGTGTAAAGTCCCCTTGAAATGTTTCTTTTGTAAGCATGTTTTGGATTTTTTGCCAGTGTGAGATGACAATAGGTTGCTGGGGAGCTGCTCCCAAGATACAAACGATTTACTTGCTGACTCTAGCACTATATCCTCACTGTTCTCAACTTTCCGGTAATAAGCGATCTTCTGATCATTTACAACCTAGCTTGCTTGTTTTCTGCTGCATTCCCAATCCAACTCGGATTGAGCGACCGTAATGAGTTACCTTATCGCTAGTGAACAATTGCAAGCACTTCAGTTATTTACTGATGAACACGCATACATAGGTACATAAGAGTTTGGTACATTTTACGAGCAAGCCATTGATACATGGTACCGCGTAGGGCACCGCACTCCGAAATGACAAGTAGCATGTTTCCTCGGATCAAATTTCCGTTCGAAATGCATCATGAAAATTCGGGAAGCCTGCGTCCTATTTTGAACTTGGGAATAGCGAGCTCTTTTGAAATCGCGCACAAACACTGGGTTAGTTACTAGAGAGCAACACGCGGGCGGGAACCCGGTTGCTATAGTGTGCCCTACACTACTTTAACAACTTTGGGTCCCGATGCTTGAGGCCGACTCCACCTCTTTCAGATTCCACCGTTCACTGACGTTCCATGACCGTTTTGTCGTTCTCAGGTCCGCAGCCATTTGCTTCACTTGTTAACCCTACTCCTTAATTAATCATTTTCAAACGAGAGTAAAACTTTCAGTATTGCAGGCGGCGACGGTTGGTGAAGATTGGAAATAGACAAAATTCATAGTTTTCGAGCATATGGCCGTGTCCTGTCTTCATTCCTATTTGGCCTAAGATCTTAGTCCCATTCAACCAAAATTTGTTCCGATGCACCCTAAATCTTTATTACGACTGAAGCCAGCCGCACGTCACCGTCGCTTGGGGGGACCCCGGACTCCAATCGAACGAAACTGTTAGAAAGGTTCGTTCATTTGACTAGGATAACTTGGAGAACGTTGAAAAGGTAAAGAGGCGGTCAGTGCCCCCATGTCGTACTAGGTCAGCCCGCCTGGGGCCACGGAGGCCTTCTGTTTGCTGATAAGAATTTCCAGGCTCCCGGTTACCGATGCTGCACGGCTTGGGACGCTAATTGTAATTTCGCACGGACCTTTGCTAGCAAAGTTTCCCGGAGTTTCTGTGATGCTATGAGGCTGCGGCGGGGGTCGTGACCGCCTTCGGATTTGTCCTATTCTCACAGTGCTCTCCAACCTTGATCAGTGAAACCCCTATACTAAATTTGCAAAATGAAACATTGATACCCATCGGACCTATGAAAGAGACAAGACAATGGCCCGATGGGCGGGGAACCAGTCGAGAGTAATCGTTTATCGAATAATTTTCCAAATTTCGTAATTTTTGTCGGGGCCCCGCCTTTACGGATGCGCGGAGCATCCTTCCGACGCTCCAACCTTCGTAATGCGACCCTTGCGTGATCGAAAAACTGAACGGCCAGGTGAAGCTCTCCACCGTGGAAACACGGCGAGAAACCAACCAGGGACGAACGTAAAAATGAAAAGAAAGAGACCCTATGCGAAGCTAATCAGAACCAACACAGAAGAACAAATTTTGGCGACAAACAAAACTAAAGCTGGTCTCGACTGACCCCGATGCTAGAACGGGCAGTCTTCTTTTATAGTAAATTCTCCCCCCCCCCTTTTTTTTCTGTCTAGCCCCTCGCGGCATCCCGGCTCCTCTCCAAAAGTTAAAATTTTGAAAATTTAAACAGTTCAGCCCTTGACTATGAGTCCAAGAAAATAAAGCATAACTGTGTATATACACACTCTGCAATGCGCCAAAAACAAACGTACCAGGAAAGATAAAGCAAACTAACATAACAACGATACAGCGGCACATTTCGCTAATATAACAATGATAACATTCGCCCCCTTGGTCAATGATAAAGCTGCAGATGCCCGGCGAGCACCGAGACGGGCTACGTAAACAACCAAAACCTCGCGCTGGTCTGCGCGGGGTTTTTTAAGTGTTAAAATATATCGGCGCTGCAAATGAATCAGGAATTTATTAGTATTCTTTCTATATTTAATGAACGGGAAGGACTATGCGGCCGCAGGCGGGATCATGTCCATGCCCGAGCTGGTCGCCTACTGATAAAAATCTGATATTTGGCCCGTTAGAGGTTGTTTTCGGCGTAAAATAAGGATAAATTTTTGGTGTCCCGCGGTGTTATTGGAGTCTGGCGTGAGCCGGTGGGAGTTGGTAGTATAGGTGGTAGTTATGAAGCAATAGTTAGTATGAGATTCTGCGGAGGTATAGAGTTCCAAAAATTGGGGAGTTTTGGTTGTGTTCGTGATGATCCGAGGCTTTGAAATTCGGGTGGTTGAACGCTTAGTTGGGGGTCCCTAAATACTTACGGGCCGGGGATGGTTTAACCCGGACAAATAATTTTGCAACCCTAGGGACTCCCGGTGATAATTCGATAACCCGGGGTTGCCCCTTTTACAAGGAAAATTATAAAAATTCGCAAATTTGGATCACTCTATTAAAATGATGTTTCTTGACAAGCGTCCTTACTTTTCTTTAAACGCTACACGTTGTGAACACACACAATTATGTTACTCCTCCGTGCCTGGACGGGTGCTTTTCGAAATCAAAATGTTCTCGGAAAGGTCTTGATCCTAAATTTCATAAATTCGGCACCCCGCCGGCCCATCCTGACACGCATTATACAACTTACATTACGGCATGCAGAGTGTTTTATCATTACTAGGCGTACGCACCGGGATCAACCATAGAACTCCGAAATCGCTAGATCTACCGAGGGGTCGTGTGAAGTTCTATTCGCTGTCCCCGGCTCATCCGAGTGCGCATCCTTCACCTACGCTACATAATATACCAATATGTCATACGCAATATGGTTACACGTTTCATCCCAACATACGGCCGACCAGATACATAGGACTCGGTAACACAACTGTTTAAATATGGTGCGGAAGTCACCCCGCTCACCTCGGGCTGGCGGAGCGTGATTTTACTAACACAATACAATGATAATATAGTTTTATTTTACATTGAGTTTAGGCACACATCGATAAAAAGATCACGCTCCACCTGTATCCGGTCGCCCTGTCGGTTCGACTGATCCTTTTGCAGTATTCTGAACGTTGGTTAAAGTTCCTTACAAACTCGAGCAGTTACAGAATATATCTCCGAAATCAGGTTTGTTGACACTACCCTCCGGAAACTACTGAAAAATGAAATATTCGTGCTGTACTTTAAATAACCAGACAGCTAAAAACCTATTATGTGGATTACACCTTGATGCAGAGCAAGAAATTCAATAAACTAAACGAAGGAAGAGATTGCTTGCTAGAAATCGAGGACGTCTACCCCTGAAAAGCAGTATTCGGCAGACCGAAAAAACAATATACAGACCATTATACCGCGCACTGCATTAGCATTCACCACCAAACGAAAAAATGGACTAGATTCTGGAAATTACACTCATCAATCCTAAAACATCTAATGTTAGTGAAACTTAACCGCCTATGAGCATGCATGGACTCCCTTGTTCGGTTTGGAAGTCAGATTCAAAACTTTGAGAGAGGTAGATTGATTATAGTAAACCCATGTAATGCCGACAGTTCCACCCTCCCCTATAGTAATACATGTAGCCAATTCTGTGTAAACCCGACAATAGCCCGGCCAAACTCGACATTTCCGGGTAAACTCGACAGCATATTTCCAGCTGTTAAAAACCATAGTTATATAGAAATAGTTGTTGAAAAACTTAATACAGACTACATTACGGTTTCCAACTCAAAAATTTATCTAAGCAAATTTATAACGTCAGTATCAATTTTATACTGCTCGTGCAACTGAACTTTGAAGAACCTGAACACTACCAAAAAGCGATACCAATTGAAAAACCTTTAATGAAAAAGTATGAAATGATGCACAAAGAATAAATTCTCAAAATATATGCAACAAAATATGAAATGATGTACAAATAATAAATTATCAAAAATGCGCAACATGAACATTCTTGCACATTCTAACTCTAGTTTCTATGCCTGCGATCGATGACTTCAAAGAAAGTATTGGTTGTACGGGAAGGAGCAGCAGAAACTCAGATTGGCTGACATAAAATATCACTCTTGTAAAATATACAAAAATCACCTCAACGAGTTCTCACAAAACACATTGGCAGGCTTACGTGGCAACCGGAACAATATAATAATAAATTGTCAAAAATGTGCAACATGAACATTCTTTAAACTCTAGTTTCTATGCTTGCGATCGATGACTTCAAAGAAAGTATTGGTTGTACGGGAAGGAGCAGCAGAAACTCAGATTGGCTGACATAAAATATCACTCTTGTAAAATATACGAAAATCACCGCAACGAGTTCTAACAAAACACATTGGCAGGCTTACGTGGCAACCGGAACAATATAATAATAAATTGTCAAAAATGTGCAACATGAACATTCTTTAAACTCTAGTTTCTATGCCTGCGATCGATGACTTCAAAGAAGGTATTGGTTGTATGGGAAGGAGCAGCAGAAACTCAGATTGGCCGACATAAAATATCACTCTTGTAAAATAAACGAAAATCACCTCAACGAGTTCTAACAAAACACATTGGCAAGCTAACGTGGCAACCGGAACAATATAAGATATATATGGCACATACACTAAGCCTAAGCCTAAGTCGGGGGCTACCGCCCCCCGAACCCCCCGCTCTAAGCTGTTCTTTTTTCTAACGTTATAACGTAACGCCCGTCAGGGTTACTTGGGGGACCGGAACAATATCAGCAATTTCCTTCGCATAGACTTCACCACACGTAATGCAGACAAATCCCCCTGATGTAAACTTTGTGCCACACTTGGCATGGCACCATTTGTGACAACCATTACACTGGTACCAGTCACCCACAGATTTACCGTATCTATGACTGCATATAGGACACCACCACTCTGTATTATCTAAGGTTTGAGCGCCGTTTCCATTTGCTGGGGTAACCAATGATGAACTTTAATACGACTGTGAGCCCACGATAGATTTGTTTTGCGTTTTGATGCAGTTTGTTTCGGTTTCGACAAAGTCAGTTTGCGGTTAACACTATAGCCGTAATTTCTGGACTTTTTTGGAAAAACTGCAGGCGGCAAACCACTATGTCCACGATCAGGAGTTACATTTTTTACACGAGCCATTTAAAGCTAAAACGTGAAACTAGATCGTACATATCAAATAAATTTACCAGCAATGGCGTAGCCAACGTGGAAACACAGCGTTATCATTTTTATCGGAATGCGATCCCTTAGGCTGCATTTTTAAGTTAGGCCGATATTTTACTCCTAAATAATATACCGGTTGCTGGTTTGGCAAATGCGTATTAGCGTCTACGGATATTTTTGATAAAAAGGGAAACGACTGCTGAAATCTTTCAAAAGTGGTATTTGTTTCGAAATTTTGTCGTTTCAGTAGTCAAGTGGGCATGACAACAATATGGGTCGTTCCAGCACATGACTAGTATGGAAACCTGGTTTAAGCCTAATATTTAGAGATTAACATTGCTACAGTTATTTTCTTTTCGGCACCACAAAAACACTTAAACGAATTCAGCGGTTCAAACTTAGAGTTGCTTCCATGTCAGTTTCCGGGTGTTCCGTGTATTTTTGACACAAATTCAGGGTTCGTGTCCAATTATTTTACTTTGCAAATCCAGGTCCAGCTCTGAATTTTTAGAAGCTACAACTCTAGTTCGATGTGTGTAAAGTATTCAACATGTGTATAAAGTACTGCTAACAGCCAGTTGGGCATTTGTGCTATGATGTTATAATTATGCCTGACCATTTTATGTTAAAATTGAATCACAGCCAAATCCACTTGTTTGATATATATCTCGATTTCGTTCATGAATTACCTGTGAAACGTAACTCGCAAATTGTACTCACACTAATTGGAAAATTTAAAAGCACGTTATCAAGCATGAAATTACGAAGGTAGCGACGATGCGGTCCGTTTTGTTATCAAATTCTATGTTTCTGACGGTGTTATGACTATCTTATGTACGTTAGACTGATTCATCTGCTCAACAGATCACTTAATATGTATTGTCGACATTACCCAGATAAAGTGTCGGAAATAGCCGGAGCACATCAAAATTCGAAGGTTTTGCAAAACCCCTAGTATTGACATGCTTATTACAGGAAATAAAGTTACATATTCAAAAAATTTGGATCATTTGCGACAAACCTGTGAAAAAAAATTTCAACATTTCTCAAGGTAACAGCAAAACCTAGGTCGACAAACTTAACCTTTGAAACAAACTAGTCAGAAATTTCGAGTATTCTAGACAATATCAGTTTTGTGTAACAGCCCTAATTTTATGAAAATGGTAGGATGCTGGAGAACACAAAAAGTGGTGAAAAAGGAAGGAATGGACGGCCGGATACCGGTGGAGTGTGACCCCTGTATGAATTGGTCATGTAATTGTGCAGTATCGTATTAATCTTGAAATAAACAATTGTATTGCGTTCATGTTGTGTTTAGAAGGTCACACTCCACCACCCGAAGGTGCCCGGGGTGATTTTGGCACCGAAAACGGGAAACGAATACCACGATTAGGGTGTCCGGTCGATCCTCGGGAGATAAATTAATGCTGTACTGTGTATATAGAACATTGGCGCATTATATTATATATGTTGTTGTAAATGTGCGAAGTACGGGTGTGCGTTCGGAGAGGCCGGGGACCAACCGATTTTATCGGGATTTTTGGCGTTATAAGAAAACTGGTCACCCCGGGCCGATCCCAGCGCACACGCCAAATCATCGCCGTAAAGCATATCTGCTGTGCGTTTTGAGGAGTGTCACGTATATTCGATGTATATTTCTACATGCATAGCTTAGGGAGTCAAGGGAAATCAGGACAAATCAAGGAAATTCTTTAAAGGCGGGCCGAATCGAATTATAAAAAATTTCTAAGGCATTATTTTAGGGTGTAACGACAAAAATTCAATTTTTGGGTTTCCCACTAAACTTAAGGGAATAGGGGTGACTGAACCCTCTTAAGGACACTGCTGGGGTGTCAAATTGTCCCGGCGGGTCTAAAAATTCGGATCCCCTAAATACTTATGGACCCCCGAACGGGCGCTTAAGCCTCCAATTTTCCAGGTCCCAAAGAGCATCTAAAATAATCAAAACTCCCCAATTTTTGGAGCCCGGGACACTTATCGGGTTCTCCCCTAACTGTTGGGTCGAAAACCGGGGCCGCCCACCCCCGCGGGTCCGTTCAGGATCTTCTAAACTCAAGTGGTCCACCAAAATTCTCCGTTTTGGGCTCCTAAATTGGCCTCCAACAGGCCTCCTATGAGAGAAATATTAAATATTAAATTTTCATCAGTAGCCGGCCTGCCAGGGCATGATTCTGGTCCTGCCCCCGGCCGCCTACTGTTTTTGGATCACGAGATATCGGCGAAAATGCGCCGATATCCCTATGAGAGAACGGCGCCCTGAGCGCCGTTATATTTTGCTGCTTAAGTTATCTCGCACCGACCAGGGCGAGGTTTAGTTGTTTTTGTTGTTGTGCCGCTTGCCCCGATAGGGCCTTGTCTACTGCCCGTGCTCTACCAGCAAATTTTATCATATAGCATCGTTTTCGGCTGACCAGCGACCATTGTTTATGTTCTATTAATGTACCATTCGTTCTATAGCGGCGATGCCTTGTTGTTGTTAACTATTGTACGTAGAAGTGTGAGTGCCGCGAGATTGCTGTTTTAAATTTAAAATTTGAATTTATGCTTGTTTGCGCTGTTGGGACAACAGGGGGCCTCGATAAGGCTGAGGGGTAGCTGCGTGGTATAAAAAGAACTGTCCCAGCTCGGAGGCGGGACCAGTCGAGCGGTTAAGCCGAGGAAGTTAGCGCTTTGTTGGCGGCTGTCGCCAACGCTGTTTTCGTTTTCTTTCGTGTTTGTTTTTCTTTCTTTCCGTTTTCGGGACAGGAGAAGTATCTTCACACAGCGGACGCGTGTGAAAGACCTGCCCCGTTTTCTTTATTAGTTGGCAGTTTCTTGTTCGAGCATAGGACCAGGGGCAGCCCTTGCGGGTGCTGTGGCGTCCATCGGATGCCTCGCGCTCCCGTAAGTGCTGCGCCCGCGCTGGGGAAAGAGGGGGCTGAGTTCTGGACAGAAACAGAGAAAAATTTGGGGTCAAAACTGTGGAAAAAGGGATAGGGGGTGCAGGTGTTCTCGACTGGTTCCCCGTCCGCCGGGTGGTGTTTTGCAACGCTCGGTGGACGTATTTTAGATTCGTTTTAAAATGTTCTTAGGAAATCGGCTGTTTGTACCTACCCGTTTAGCCGGCGGGAGAGTTTTCATTTTTTTCAAATTTGTAGGATCAGGGAATGCATCGCATTCAGGACTAACCTGGGTGTACTCTTCACACTGCGGACGCGTGGAAGAGGCCCACCCAGAGATTTCACTTTAAGCACCTGAGAAAGTTGTCTCGCGTAGGCCTAAGCACTAAAGGGCAGCCCTTGTGGGTGCTGCGGCGTCCAATGGATGCCCCGCGCTTTGTTAGTTGAGTCGAGCAGATTCGAGTAAAAGCAGTTGCATAGGAAAATTTCGGAGGTACGTCCGACAGAAAATTGTGAGATGGCCACCAAAGAACTCATAGTTGGGCACATGTTTTCAAATGAGGAGTTCAATAAAGTTTAAGGCTTAAGAGGAAAACTGTGGGTGCATATGCATAGGCATGCTCTGTGTATCCTCAGTAGAGTGGTAATTCTGTTTTGTGACAGCGGCTTCTGTTTGTGCATAAAAGGACAATCGCGGAATAAAATGTGGTATGTCAAATTTAGCAGGCGACTTGGATTGAAGTTAGGTTAAACTGTTTCACCTCTGAGCACGCCTAGCCACGGGTTCCCGAATAACCCCTGGGCTCGTTAAACGCTCGAAAATAGACCTGCTAGAGGTTACGCACCAAAAGGGTTTCCGAAGCCATCGAAAATTTACGAAAGTTGTCTCGCGTAGGCCTAAGCACTAAAGGGCAGCCCTTGTGGGTGCTGCGGCGTCCAGTGGATGCCCCGCGCTCCCACAAGTGCTGGGCCGCGCGTTACTCGCTAAGTCAAGTAGAAGCAGGTAACCGAAACCTCTTAGAAAGCTTTGGAGGGGTATTAAACTTTCTTTGGAAGAACAGTTAGATACACAGCTGAGCACGAGTTCCCTATTGAGGATCACCAGGAATGTTGAAGTTCGGATAGTAAAATTTTGGGGCAGCGGGTTCCGCGTTTCTAAAAGAGCCCATCGTGAGCTCATCGGACATCCTTTCGTCATCCAAATCCGGGCCTAGGCTCAATAATTGTCGCCAGGTTCCAAATCAGGTTGCAATATAGAAGATGCCACGGCATGCACAGAATTTTCTAAATGTACCTAGGCGGTGTTGTGGAGTACATTGTAATAAATGTTGTAAAAATTTTTGCTTCCAATTATTACTTTATGTTGGCGTGTCATATTGTCAAAAGAGGGAGCGCCCCAAAATAAATAATTGACGTGTGCAGTTTGTAGGCGAAATAGTTTGATCTCGACCAAGTACACGAGAACGTAGGTCCCTCTAAGGCATGTCGAACACTATCTGATCCAGCGTTTCCTCTGGTGACATCAAGACCCCTTTCCAAACATACGCAATTTCACCCCACCGACAGTCTAAATTTTAACGCTCCAGCTAACCTCGCTCGCGCCCGCAACCCAGCTCGCTCAGCAAATGGTTTGTTTCGGCGTACCGGTTCCTCAGTGTGCCAAAGCCACTAGTTCCCTCACCTTCTATACAATCCTCAAAATCAGTAGGCTGATAAGGACCAGTCAGCTGGGACTCGCGTCGAACCAGGGTCAAACAAAATCTTGGCAAAATGGGCCCCGCCGTTAGGAAATCTCGGCCCTGGCATAGAGCATAGGATTCGATACCCGGGAATGAGGGAAAGACGGGTCCGCCCTATTACCTGTGAGCAGGCTTAGGGGATGACCCTCCCTCAGGGGGACCTCCATGCCACTAGATACGTGGGCCACTATAGGGGCCAGGCCGAACACCCTGGTAAACCCGCCGAGCAGCCCGCTAAGCTAAGCGGTTCCCATCGGTTAAACTGGGAATCACCGGGGAACCGTGTAAGCCGGGGTTGTCCGGGCACCACAGTGAGACGTGAAGTGGTGCAGCTGGGATCCCTTAGGGCCAGAACTGGTCCTAGTACATAAAAGTGGGGGCCACGCCATGAGGCGTCGATAAATTTTGGGGAGCAGGGACTTTACACTATCGGGCAAGGCACCTCTCGCATCTACGAAAGCTCGCTTAGTTGTCATTCGGAGTCTATACGTTTGCGCGATAACGGCAGTGAATCTTATTACCCCGTTGGTATCGGCCTGGGAGGCGAAGCGGAGCAGCCGTTGAAACTAGATATGGAAAATTTGTAATGCACATGGCCTTCGTGATTCGGGAGCCCAGCATAGTCATCGAGGCGCGCTTGCTAATTGAATCTCGTCAGGTGTTCTGTCGCTAAGCTCAGTAAAGGTGCTTCCCGAGTCGCGAGGTTCATACTGGTGAGTTTCGGAGTGATTGAATTATGATAACACCACCGGGAGCAGGTCTTTTATCGCTCACGAGAAACAATCGATGGCTTGGCACATCGTAAGAGAAGCGTGAATTGTAGAAACCTGACACTGTATTTTGGGAAATAAATGATCCTGTTTAACTTGGTTGTTACTAAAATACTGTAAAATGTATATATATATATACCTAACCCTTGTAATAGAGTCAATACTTTTGTTAATACTTTTCGTAATAATCCAAGGGAATAATACCTGAACCGCTCTACCGACATCTTGCTGCGACCGTTATCTGACTATACTCATCGTCATCGTTTGACTCCATCGTATTCGGCGTAGTTTAATTATTATTCGCGGCGCCCACTGACTCAATATCTAACTGTACGGCAGTAGCTCGCCTTGTCGCCGCTGTGGACTGATTACTAAGTCTGTGGCCATACTCGAAGTATCAAGCCTGCCGAAGATCTACGCGTCGGGTGCGTTCGCTTCTTATCTGGTTAACTTTGCCATATTAGATGTTGCAACCGTGTCGACACGAATATTTAACCCCAATTTCGGACTCGTACCTACGAACTTTTTACTGGAAGCATCGAGCTAAACGGGAATTCATTGGGTCGCACGGCCGTACAAGACAATATTGGTGCTCGCTAAGTAGCTGTGCGTCGCATACTGTGTCAGCAACCCGCTTCGATTTCAACCAGAGTGATTCGCGCTGATTTTGACGATTTCGGACTGCCTGAACTACGTATTTGGATTGCCAGTGGACAGTTAGACAATGGTCAGTGTTGATAATATTTTGATGAAATGTTACTGTAATACATGTATATATATATTGGTTTAGATTAATGACAGGTGTAGTTTGGTACAGTAATAATTCTTTGTTTATATTCCACATCGGCACCAAGGCCGCGATTGATGGTTGTTGCGAATTTTTAGCGTTCGAATTATTGTCGGAATAGTGGTAAATTGTAATAGCTGTTATAGTTGAGATACGTACCTCCTAGTTGAGTGCTACGCGGATTCGAGTAGACCACCGGTGATCCTGTGGGCCTTGTGACAGTATACTAAGACTCGATTCCGTAGGGGCATTTCTGGGGCGGTGTATACTGTGTAGGCTCGTGTGATCGTTTGGTAGGTACACAGTGGAGTAAGAGAAAGTGTGATTGAAAGGGCATAAATCGCCGTTAGTTTCAATCTAAACCC